>JAQGEP010000044.1:122739-230904 GCA_028476805.1 Acrocalymma vagum
AGGCCGAACATACTCCAACCAAAGCACTGGATCCTTTGGCACAGTAGTACCCCTCATATCCAGAACACGAAACGTCTTCCTCTCTACCCTCTCCTTGCCAATTTGCTCCGCCAGGATAGCCAGGAAGTCGCGGAAATTAAGTACGGCGTCGAATGGGTGGATCGAGGTGCTTACAGAGCTGGGGTCCGAGGGGTTCAGGCGGATGTGCAGGATTATGGGGTGTGGGGGTGGGAGGGAGGTGGTAGAGGTAGGCCTGGTGCGGATGGGGATGGTGTGGTGGTGCTGATTCTCCGTGGCGCTGGCGCTGGCAGTCGGGTGAGTGTTGGGCTCGGATTGTGTGTTTACGTGACTAGTGGTTGGTATTACTATCTCATCGTCGTCATTTTCAGCGTCTTTCTCGGCGCCTGTGTCTTGTTGGTAGACTCGATCGCGGTTGAAGAAGGCTGGTTCTACGGCGGCTGCGGCCGAGGACAGGGTTTCGAGGTTTTGGTGGTCGAGCGAGTAGTCTGGGGCCCAGGGGGGACTGGGTTGGCAGGGGATTGTGGATTCGGAGGGCGGTGGAGGTGAGTGTGTGGGTTCTGGGTGGTCGTGGTCTTGCTCTTGAGCTGGAATGGTGGATTTGGGGTTGGGATTCATGGTGTTGTGGTTGTATTGGACTGGTTGAGTGATGGTTTTATAAGATGCTAGAGGGCGCAGAGATCTGCTGGTTTGTGAGGCACGACCGAGAGTAGAGTTTGGTGTTGGCAGGTTGTACGGTTGATTTGGTGTTGTGAGTTGAGAAGACGTTTATGGAGCGTTTGTAGTCGTCGAGGATGCGCTGTATGTGAACAGAGAGACGTGTTTACACAACGTACCTGCTACCCTCAAAGCAATTGTTGTCGGGGTGAACGGAGACAGTTTCTCTTCACGGTTGAATAGTTGGTTGTATCGGGCAGTTAGCGGGCGTGCTGTTGTTGTTTTTGCGTATGCTCGACCCTGGGACTCTTTCACTCAACTGAGAGGGCGCTGTGGAGGTTGCCATAGCTTCAGTGCTTGACAGTGCCAGACTACCTCCCCAAAAATTCTAAACTATGCCACTACGCAACTCCAAGGCGTCCAGATATCAATATACCCGTCCACCTCTAGCTAAGATAGCGCCGATCGCTACGTATACATCAATCAACTCTGTAGACAGCCTGCACAGGTTGTCGCCTTGACCCATTAACAATCACAAGCCACTAACACCTAGAGCTTCGCTCCGAACTTTTACATGTACATAGCAATATCTGATATATGTACTGACTAAAGAAGCAAGTCCAAATTAAGAACACCCGCACCGATACTGGGTATTACCGCACTGAACTTTATGTACAGGGAAAAGTCATGAGAAGCATAGTCGGTGGAAAACATGTACGTGCGGCCGCTCTTCCTCTCTTCCTCATCACGGCGACCTCATCCTCATCACTGGCCTCGACTTTACGGTTATGTTCATTAGCATTCAAGATTTCTCCTGCTACGCAGTTGGTTCGCCTGCTTGATCGGTCTCCGGCTTCTTTGTCGACGCTTCTGGGGTATTATTCCCCTCCTTGACCACAGACTCCGTGGGCGCCGATGCCGGTTTCGATTCGGGGCCTTCATGTGCCATACTCGATTTAAAAGCCGGCTTCTCATACTCATCGTCAACTCCAGGGCCTTCTTGCGCCGCCCGCTCATCCGAATCATACTCGAGAACCTCTTCGTCCTGGACCGGCTCACTTGCAAGGCCAGACCTACTCGCATCCTCAGGTCTATGCGCATACCAGAAAAGTCTGTAGACGTAAGCCAAAAGCCCTCATCTTGCTGCAGAAGCAGCAGGGCATGAAAACTCACACTTCAGCATAATAATGCCGATCCTTCCTCTTACTCTCCTGCCTACACTCATGCAGAAACAACTCGACCTCCTCCCTCGACCACTTCAACACCCTCGTGAACAATCCCAGCGCGCTACTCGGCAACCAATCCATCAAATCCGCATACACAAACCTCCCAAGTAGCTTGTTCTTGGGGCCTTTAGCCCACTTACCCAATGGCCACTTGAACGTCTTGACATGGATGCCTTCGAAGCCCGCGTCGCGAAGTTTAGGAGCAAAGTGCCTGGGCCCAGTGCCATCGATTCCAATCTTGCCGGCTGCTTCGATGAAGAGAGCAGACCAGCGCATGAGAGGCGAATTTTCGACAGTGACATTAGGATCCATGCAGCGGATGGGGAACGTGATTTCCTGGCACTCGAGATAGCCGCCGGGTTTGAGGTTAGTATACGCTTGTTGGAAGAAGCGGGGCCAGTCCTTGACGGCAGCGACCATGGCACGCGTGTGGACATAGTCGAAAGGGTTGCGGAATATCCAGTCTTGCTCGCAGTCGTCGATGAGGAATTCACAGTTTGGTGGGACGGCAGTGGGTTGGATGGGGCTGAGATCTGTGCCTATGACACGTGCTGAGGGGTGTTCGTCGGCATATTCAATGGACCAGATGCCTGTGCCGCAGCCTACGTCGAGCACATGTTGGACGTCGTCTGGAATGGGCGCTCTGTAGAGCTTTCCGTCGAGGGTTAGGCGGAAAGCGTGGTGTTGGAGGTCTAGCCTGTCTGCCTCCGTCTTTGAAGATGGCACATCAGTTCAGTGCGTTGAGAAACGGGGGTATTGGCATTGATATAGGTACCTCATCATTCGGCACAGGATACTTTCCCTCGGCATAGGCATGGTATCTCCGCCCGTTCTCGTAGCGGAAATTGAAGACTGACGAGGTTGCCGACATGGTAAGTCTGCCAATTGCACAGTGTGAGTCGCAGCGCTCCACGAAAAGATGATGAGAGATAACAGCAATCAAACGCCAAAACGTACTGGGACTGATTATCGCCGAACGCCGAGTCTCGGTCGTCACTCTAGGGAACATCTGTCAGTTTGGCCGTCTCGTCTTGTGATGGGTGGCGCCTCGCCAAGTAGTGGGGGCAGTACATCAACTTCCAGGGACGGCCCGGAGCTGCTCGACTCGACGAAAGACTCGCCCTCAGTTGTATACTCGCCAGCGGAGCCCGGCGCATCTGGAGCCTGAGCGGCCATGGCTGCGATAAAAGAAATCAAAAACAAAGAAATCGCGGAGAAGGAAGAGAAACGAACCCACAAGCCTCGAAGACTCCAGCTCACCAGCGCAGCAGCTTATGGGGCCGCGGCGATGCGCAACGGTATATCTGACCGTCTCCACGACCGGCAAATTGCTAGGTTAGCACGCCACTCGACGACGCCAGAACCAATCAATTCATCTCGCGAACAGGATCCAGCAAAATCGCAGGACGGAGGAATCCGAGATAAGCCCTGCAAAATTCATGGGAGGGAACGCCTCAATATGCGGACACGCGATCGCATGGAATGCGGACAGGAAATGCTGTCTATTCTGGTATCCTCCCGGGTATTTGTTGATTCGAGCTGGGATTCATCCACGTGGGCGCTGCGTATCAACGCCGATCAAGCAGCTATACCATAATCTTAAAGCACTGTCTCTATTTACCTTCGACAGCAATATCTCTTGCGATCAATAGGACATATTCAAAGACGCTTTTCAAACGCTCTGCTCCCATCGCTCAACAAAGCCGTTACTCACGGCACCCGCCGTTGGACCCGCTCACCTGATCCACCTCTCAACCGTGCCGCAATCAATATCAATGCCAACATGCCACACCACTGAGTTGAAAACGCGGAGACTTAGCCGAATGGGTGGGCACTTCATTCCTAATCGAGCTATCCGCGCGGCAGCTAGTTCAGGGCGGTGGATACTAGGCTGGGAAGATGTGTTTGCTGGAAAGCCACCCTCGGTTTCGATTTTGAACGTGATGGATGGATTGGGGAGTCATGGTGAAAAGATAGTTAGAGAAACGTTGGTGATGAACATGGGGAATTGCAGGGTGCCAGGGTGTAAAGAGTACCAGTGCCAGTACTCGGCCTGTTCCGGGTTAGTAGAAATAGGGAAAGATCGACCGAAAATAATACTGTATTCTCCTGACCGTTGGACATACGCCTTCAGGTTGCATTCATCTCATCTTTCCACGCTAAAAGTTCAAACTTTGCTAACTAAAACACCTACTAAATTTAAGCTTTTTAAAATTAGCTTAAGTACTAACTACATAAACTAAGCTCTATAATAGGAAAAGTTATAACTTAAATATTTAGTATAGTTATATAGGAAGAGTATAGAATCATATGTTAAGACTGAAAGGTCGTAGGGTTGGTTTTCGCAGATTTGTTAGTACTATCCCTAGTTTTGGCTGGACAAGGGGGCCCGGCAAGGACTTTTTTGTTATGGTCATACCGAACAGGTTCACCTCGTATTACAGGAGGGGGAGTCTACTAAGGGACTTAGACGAGTAGGAAATTGAGTAGCTTAGCAAGATCTTCTATAATCTAGAGGATTATAACCTAGATATATAAGGAGATTACGTAAGGGATTCGCTCGCTAAGCATCGCGGATCCTAGATTTATAGATTCGTCGTCACGAATCTAGCGAATTTACCTTAAAAGCCTAGATATATAAACCCCTAGATAGTTATAGTTAGGTCCTTATTATTAATCTAATAATTTAGCCCTTCTATATCTTATTTTATTAAAGCCTATTACGTAAAGCTACCTACAGCTACAACTACTAATATCCAATTAACATTCACCCACCTATAACTGTGTCAGATTGAAGGGTCTTTTTTATGAGATGGAATGATTCATTGATTGAACTGAGGTCGTTGTTTTTCAAGTAGTACAAACCTCTCTGTAACTATAAGATCGCATCCTAGGCCAGGGTGGTCTGTGTCTCAGGTGAGGATGGAATGTTTCTCAGGTGACCCAGCCCTTTGCTAGTGCAAGGGGCCATGTAATCGGACAAACTGAACTACCCCTTCCTATTCCCCTCATTTCTCACTACAACCCCTTCGAGGCAACCTGAAGGTAGCCCCGTTACATTTTAGTAGCTTCGTCCGTACTCTTAATATAAAGAACCCAAAAGTATTTTGCGAGGCGAGTTTTGCACAACGCTAGGAGATCCTTGATGGGCCACACATGGTTCCTTTAGCAGACCTAACTGCTCCATATTCACCCTATGTGACTCACTTGATTAGGAGCCGTAAATCCTAGAGAGCCTTAGCTGCACTCGTTCCCCGCTTTGACTCAAACTTCCAAAACCATAGGGCGTTGGGAAAGTTAAGGCCGAGCACCTCGGTTTACGAGCTGGACTGGGGGACTTTATCTGCAACGTAGAGAATGCTCTAGCGGTGGCTGAGTTGGCCTATCCTGTACGTCTCGTCTTGCTGGCTGTGGTGTTGTCGCGTTGTCGGTTAGTCTTCCAATGCAGCATTCTCCTTCACATGCCCCTTGTCTCATAAGATGCCATTTTCCCCTGCGCAGAACATCCGCAGTCTATGGCTATTGCCATTCAACCATGATGAGCGGAGATTCGTATTCGTGTGCAGACTGGAGCGGTTGCCCGTAAGAATGAAGTGTAAGACGAATCTTTTGCAATACAGAACCAAACTTCTACGAGATACCCATTGTGATAGTCGTCACTTCTCTAATCTCGTCTAGTCCAATAATATCCTCGGTCGATTCTCCCGAGCTAGAAGGCGCTGTCTGTCCAATCACCATCCCACTTGTACTCTCCGACAATGCAAAGGAAGTATTTCGCTCGCTGTGGGCACTGCATTTGAGCTGAACGTTTGCCCGATCATTGTATCCGGTGGAATCGTTGACCTGGCCAGAGAAGTATATATTGTCGCTGCTTCTATTCACGAACTTTCTGGTGAATGCTGAAGAGATGCAAGGAAGTGCCCCAACGATAATGGCGGTGGAAACTTCAATCATACTTAGAATCCGAATCGTGCTTGCGTTGCTACGTGGGTTAATGCCGAGAAGGACGGCGCGCACAATAGAGGCGATAACGGAGATGAATGCGATACCGTAGACACCATACACTGCAGCTCGGAGGCGCCATTCTTGAATACTGACGAGCGCAGCGTAGGGAAGTATTGAGACTGTGTGAGCATTGTTAGCTCGGTGTTGGAGTCAATGGATGGAAAATAGAAAGATTGCTCCACAAACCCAAGTAAAAGAAGCTGCAGAAGGTGATGAAAAGGCTAGGGTACTCACGCGCAATATCGCTTGAGATATGCAAGATGATATGGGTCCACTCGGATTTACATTAGCGATCCCTCTTGCCTTAGGGTAGCAGTGCTTACAAAATCCCACTCCCGAACAACATTTGGGCAAGGGTCTGCCTTTCCCACAAGGCCGTCCCATCTTCGGGAAAAGGGAATGCATCCAAAGTGGAAAGAGACTAGGACTACGATCCAACAAAACAAAATAATGTAAACTGAGCGGACGGCCCACGCATTTAGCCTCGGAAATTTCTGTGTCACGCGGACGTGGAGTAAGTTAACAGAAATTTTGACGCTCCAGAGCGCGTTCAAATAAAAATAAGCCCCAACAACAAACATCTGCCTCAGAGTTAGTGCTCGTATTTGTCGGAGCTGTCGACGGGAACAAACCTGGGCAGAGTGACGAACGGCTTGTACACTATCCTTTTGCCGGTCTAATTTGAAGGCCTGAAGTTGGGATCCTAACAGTCCAATCTGCATGCACTGTCGAAAGTTACCAGTTAGATGTAGATCTTGATCGCCGCAGGATTCAATCGATGCTAGACAACATGTCGGCGTGTACACCGGGTCGAGCGACGCACTGGTTGGATGAGATTGTACCTTACAAGAGCAAATATCAGGGAGATCTCAGCCCATATGTAATTACGTACTACGACAAGACGTAAATAGAAGCGGTAGCAGCAGATAGCGGCGGCAACGCTGAAGCAGATAGACACAGTGATCTAAAGGGGAAACTAATAAATAACGCGGCACGGGAAAGAGTCGAAGCGAATGACATACCTCACCGGCGAAACCCATGGCATGCGTGGTCCCTCGTAGCCTGAGGATGAGAGCTACGCAGAGCCAGGAATAATTGCAGGCGACGCGGGGTGATTCAGGCAAGAAGTATAATATACTTGAAAGCGAGACGTGATCGGTTTTCGCAATGTCCACGGCCCAGCCGTGGCAAAGAGTATTAAATACAGGGCATGCGGATCATACCCCTGTTGGGAGGCCGCATTATACTTGGCTGTCAAACATCATTAGCACTAGGTTGATTGACCCGGGGCCCCGGAAACCCCTGATTCGCGGAGCTGTCTCCCAGTGGACGCGTAATTTTTAAGTTCGTCCTACCTGTGCGCATGTAACGAAATTTCGCACGCTAGGGCGATCCTCGAAATGGAAGTCTTGGCTGAAAGGTGTACTCGCGGAGCGTAGTGGACACGCCTGAATCTTGGGTCACGTGCAGGGGGCTCTCATAAGTTTGAGGCGGCAACACCAAATTCTCGGTGCTCAATTGCAGTGTGGACCAGTGAGATCTCTTGAGTCCAAGTGGCAAAAAACGTGACCCGAGAACTACCCGTGCGCGTGAGTACAATCGAGCAGGGACCTCGGCACGTGACACACTAACGAGATCGAAAAGACTCGATGTAACGGGGCTGCTTGGAGACTGCCTCGAAGGGGGTAGGGTGAGAAATGAGGGACGAGGTAGCGGTAGGTAGGTCACGTGAATGTGAACGTCAATCGGATACTATAGAGTGGCTATAAAGGGCGTCACACAGTAGGCTTTAATAAAACAAAATGTAGGATGTCTAGATCATGGATTAACGATATCTTCCTAACGAAGACTTTCTACGTGTTTATATATTCAAGCTCCTGAGATGGATTCGTGGATTCGTGGATTCGCTGGGCGAATTCGCGAATCCGCGAATTCTATCATGTGATCACGGATCACGTGTCTAGATTATGATCCTCGGGATCCTCATATATCCTGTTGAGCCACTCAACCTCCCATTCGTCTAAATGGCCAAGGTGAGCCTCCCGGGATCTCCGTCTTCTGTGGTACGATGCAAACCTGTTTGGTATGACCATAACAAATATATACCGCTACTCCTACCTCTCCCCCAGACTATATTCGGGCTTAGGGAAGAAGCAATATAGAAATTTACTAGAAAGGGATTTAGCCCTTATAAAAGAACTAAAACCCCTTAGATAGATTAGTAGTTCTTTTGTATCATTTCGTACTAGGCCTATTAGCGATTCAATTACATTTATAGTTTCCCTTCTCCCCACGCACTCCCATATGCCTCTGAGTGGAGTCCTACCAATAACGGATATTAATCGACCAGCGCCGATACAATAGGAGGTCTAAATTATAGATTAATAATAATTCTTCAACTAGGACTATCTACGTATTTATATATTTAAGCTCCTAAAGTAGATTCGTCCCTACGAATCCTACGAATCGCGAATCTTATTATATAACTCGGGGTCACGTGTCTAGATTATAATCCTTGGGGTCCTTATACACCCTATTAAGCCACTCAATCTCCCATTCCTCAAGATAGCTAAGGTGGACCTCCCGGGATCCCCGTCTCCTGTGATACGATGTGAACCTGTTTGGTATAACCATAACAGTTTACCTCATTTCTTACTATACCCCTTCGAGGCAACCCTCATATTGCCCCGTTACATTATTATTAATCTAACGACTTAGCCCTTCTATATTTTATTCTATTAAAGCCTATTATGTAAAGCTCTCTATAGCTACGACTACTAATATCTAATTAACGTTTATCTACGTATAACTAAACTATTCCTTCCTATTCCCCTCATTTCTTACTACAACCCCTTCGAGGTTACCCCAAAGGGAGCCCCGTTACAACAATGTATAAAAACCCCATGCCAACCTCATTCAACCCAACCTAACATAATATTCTTAATGTGTAGTCTCCATTCCTTTGCTAGCATCGATGTTGACACCGATATCGATGAAGGGTATTAATAGAAATACTAGATATATTCATACCCACGACACAATACCCTGTACCATAGCATAACATTAAAGTACAAGTACCCAGCACTTCACGTCGCCTCACTTCACTGCAAGAATACAAAGCTAGATTTGAAAAAAAAAAATTGTGGATACAAAAGTTTACCCGGTTCGTGAAGGGGATGGGGGTGTTTAACTTTATTGTGTTGTTAGAGATCAAGTACACATTAGGCCATCGAATATAGATTGCTTGCGTGCTTGCTTGTCAGTCAGTATATAGTGATATTCATATGAATATCAAAAACATATATATTGTCATTGGCATCACATACGGAAGAGTCAAGCAAGCAAGCCCACAAGCATCCAGAAAAAGAAAAACCCATGCAAAAACAAATCATTGTGAATGTGGATATAGTGATGAGGGTATGTACGATCTGTCTAAGTATATACAGTTGAAGCTCGCTTTATATAGATTATAAATATCTCTCGCGTATGAGAGAAAGGGGTGGGTGTGAGTGCAAATGCAGCGTTGATGCGTGCTGTTGTTCTTCTATAATTCAAATCCAATTCAAAACCATGCCGTAACCATGAAATGCGCCAAACAAGCCTGGATCCATCCTTTTTGCGCCGTCAAGATATCCTGTCCGTCCGCCAGTCGTTCCAACCGACATGGATTAAATATCCAAAAAAAGATTCGTGGGTATTCGTCATATGTACAATGCAAATGATTCGCGCTAGTATTAGTTCAAGACGCTTAAGGTGGACTTGAAAATTTGTCCTCGGAAACGCGGGCAGGTCGTGTTTTCCTTCGGATCCAGGCCTGCGAGGAGAACATGCCCAGGACGACCAGAGAGTTGAGGATGAGGATGATTTGGAGCCATTTTACAGCAACCTACACAACAAGGGTTAGTCATCTCGTCTTCGTCTTTTGGAGAATTAAATTGCTGAGACTGAGCACTTACTGCTTCATTGCACGCAATAGTGGACTTCCACTTGTCTCCGCTTTTGATGAACTTGGGCGCGAAATTGCAGGCAGCGGCTTCTCTTGTGCAGAGGATGTTGGTGTTCATTTTTCCAGCCATCATGGCAGTTTCGGAAGTGCAGCCGTACTCGTCTTTTCCCTTCTCGGTGTAGTGGAGGATGAGGGAAGAGAGAGCAGAAAGTGCGCTGGCGGTGGTCATGACTGAGACGGCAAGAATCCACCAGCGGCGCTTGGTCTTGAAGTTGTTGTCAGTATGGATCCTGTAGAAGATAGTGGTTCAGTAATTGTGTGGACATACCAGCATGAGATCTGCGTCCATGCCTGGTTTTCGCAGGTTCTGCCAGGCGAGCAGGCCGAGAACGGCAGCGGTCAGACTCAGACAGCCAGAAGTAATGGTCGCATCGCTGTCGGCGTTGGTGAAGTAAATGATTGTGTCGTCGACTTCATATGTCTTGGTCCGGGCATTGAATTCCTGAGTGGGTACCTGGAACCATCTTCCCATAATCCAGTCGCCAATAATCCAGTAGTGAATAGTGAGGATGATGGACACGAAGGAGAGGAGGAACAGCAGGACTGTCGGAGCGAGGGAGAGTTTCAGAATCTTTTCGTACTGCATTGTGAATGTCGGTGTATTTCCCAGTGAATGGAGTTCCAGTTTCAGAGGTCCAGAAAATCCAGAGGTACGTAAGAACGAAGGGACGCCCAAGGGATCAAAAAAGAGAGCCAAAAGCGCAGAGACAGGTAGGGCGAGCCGGACTAAGTATGGGGTTTGCAGCTGGCAGGTGGAAGGCCGGCGTAGTAGACCGGCGTGCTACGGCCTGAAAGCTCGTGCAGCTGGCAGCCGGCGCATCCGTCACCGGGCAAGCGTGTCCGCGGCTGTTCGTGGGCGCAGAGTACTATAGCAAGCCAGCAGCCAGCAGCCAGCAAGCCGGGGAGGGCAGCGGTCGCAAATGGTCAGCATCGCGCTATACTTGTTCCCATTTAGTAAATTTGGTCTTGGGCCGGCCCAGGCTGGAAATGGGTGATTGGATACGGAGCTCGGATTTTGGTGGTTGCGGGTGCACGCCGCTTACTGCAAAGGGGCCAGTGTGCAAAGCGCTGGGCAGTGCGATGTACTGTAAGCGCGCTGCCGGGCGCATCTCTGCCCGAGGTCTCCATCTGGATTGCTGCGAAAGCGGGCATGGCAAGGAGTATTTCCTGATTGGTACGGCTTGGAAATGGAGAAGACTTGCGTGTACCTATTGTGCGTAAGTATAGTATCTAGTGGTAGAGCGTGGAGGTACTGAGTGGATGAATGGATAGGAGAAAGAGCTGCTTCCTCCTTCAGGAACCACGTCATGGGGCCTGTAAAAGGCGACCCCTCCCAATATTGGCCCAGGCACGGGAGGCACCAGAGGCACCAAAGGCATCCAGGGTCCTTTTCGAGTGAGTGAAGGTGAGTGTGTGTGGGGAGCTAGACTAGTTCAACCCTGTCTCCTTGTAGACGCTTTTCTGCCGGGCTGCATTCCAAGGTTCTCCCCAAGAGAATCAGATTACATGTTCAGCAGCTGCAACCCACTTGCACCTTCCAACCCATCTGTTGTTGTTGTTATTATTGTTGTCACCACGCGCACGCGCACATACACACACAGCTGAAAAGAAACACCACACACCCACCCCCATAAATTGTTCACGCTCCAGCTCTTGCCTCGATTGGGCCATCAGCCTAATACCACAAATACGAGCGTCGCGCCTACAAGGGTGCACATGCAATACCCTAAAGCACCTCGCTGCGCCACGCTCGTGACGCTTCTGTCTCTCTTCTACGCTCAATCCAGCAGGTCCGAATCCCCGTCCTCCATTGTAAGCTAGACCGCCTGTTGATGGTGCTGCACGTGACCATCTATTCCAGCAAGCAAGAAAAAAAATCAAGCCTCTTCGGACGAAACCCAACCCAACCCCGCCCGCACAAGGGACCGAACGGTTGCGGGTCGGTAGATGGCAACGGTGTACTGGTGCGGTGGCTGTAGCCGGGTCGACGGGTTTTTATGTAATCATTCATCGAGCCGTCCGTGCTGGAGTACAGTATTGGAAGTCATGCGAGGCTCTTGGCTGGGAACCGAGTACGGAATACATACTTGACCTGCACGTGGTCGCTGTATTCTTGTAGGCTATCCTTGATGCAGTGATTGATAGCAAGGGTCGCTTCTAGTCCAACAAATGTACAATGAAACGACATCGACTCGCAAATCGTGATTGTGACTCTAGCAAACCAACCCAGCCAATCATATGGCCTTCCTCTTGCTGTACCCCAATTGACGGTGGGACAATCCCCCAAAAGCAACAACTTTCCTAAAAAGTGAATACGCGTTCTTTTTGAGAAGAGAAGCTCACAAGCTCTTCCTACGGATCCGATCCGAGCCGCCCAGGAACAATATCAATCCTCCCTGCGAAGGCGCACCTGTACACGAACCCCCTGTCTTACTCATCCGCTCCGCTCCGCCCGCTCGTTCGCCTCGTGGCTTCGTCAATCGGACTTCGGCATCTTTGGCGATTGGAGGATCAATCTATTTCATTCTCCGCTGTACGGTACGTTTTCTCGCTTTTACTTTCTTTTATTGAGGGATGTGATATAGAAGTAGAAAAGTACGATTTACGCGTGACATATAGAGTATGCTTGAGTTGCAATATGTGTAATTTCTTTTCTCTTTTACTTTCTATTTTTATAATGTTTCATGGTGGACGCTGCTACGTTGAGTATTTGAACTCAGAATAACAAGACAGCTACCATCGGTTTCTATCATGCGATGTGATGATTCGTAATTACCATGATATATAAGTTTCACCTAGGATCATTCATCATCGTGCGATTTTCAATTTTTATTTTTGGAATTTTTCAACAGTTTCTTCAAGTAACAAAGTGTCGAGATACATTCCCTCTAAATCATCAATCAAACATCCCATACTTTTCCGAACACAAAAGAAGAGCGAAATGTCCTACAAAATACGATACAAAAATATCTACATGAATGACCATCACCTGACCAATTTCTGTGCATCCGTTTCCTTCTCTCAGCGTGGATTTGCCGCATTGTTACGCTATAAAGCTTCTACAACATTTCACAGAATATGGATGGGTCGTGAATATTTAAGCTACTACCTATATTAGATTTTGATAGCGAGGTTGTGGAATCGCGCCACGTAGTATGGTTGTGATATGTTGACTCGCTCCTGCAAGCACGTATAGCTCAAAATTATTTGTGTGATGTAGTATATGTGTTGAAGCGGACATTGCAGGTTTTCTAGGATGGAATGGGCTCTTTGCATGCACGCTACTTAGCCGCAGAAATTCCTAAGATAATAGTGCTTGAGGCTTAGTAGTGCATTTTGTAGGCGTTTCTCGAGTTGAAGTACAGTCAGTCTTGTTGAAGCTTGTTATGTAAGATGCGTAGAGGTGTTTGCGGATGTGTCTATCTCTAATGGCTTATTTGTGGTTAAATGCTGAATACGAAGGGGAATGAACAATGCTTTGCCTTTTCAGCGAGTGATCGGTTTCGATATGTCAGATCTAGTACCTATTCTGTAGTACTAGCTTGTATCTATTTACGCCATAATGTGGTTGAGTCGAAATCAGAGATCTTATGAAAGAAAGTGATGTGTCTTTATTCCTCAATCCACAATCCTGCCAGCGTGTCACAAACGCCCACCATATTCCCTCGACACGATTATTGATGGGTATATGGGGTTTTTGGGTTCTGGAGGGATGGGAAAAGGTCCCTTGACAGGTTGGGATGGCCCCATAGTAACCTCGCGCCCCAGCGACAACGGAGAGGGTTGGGGGGCATGACCCTAGAGTCTTACCCATTTCCCTCACTAAAGACACCCGAATAACAGCTAACGGGTAACATGGTGAGAGGCCAGAGGCTTTTATATTGTATAGCGCTGCCTTCCCACATTTCTCAGTTGAGTGCGCATTAGCCGGGGTGTGAATCAAAGGAAGAGCAATAGGTTCGCTACACAGTCCAACTACCTACTGATTACAGTACAAATCCTAACTTCTTATTTACTCGGCAAGGGCAGAAGCGCTTGATCGACGGCGCAAATAACCTTGACAAGATAGCAAATTCATGAATAGAAGGCGCGAATTTGGTACCTAAATATCGTGCAAAGACTTGCCGAAAGCATCGTCTGTAATCTACGCACATACGCGTGATTCATCAATAAAATGCTCGCTTTACAACATTCCATTCCCTTCCATTTCACGTGCCCCGAATGTAAATTCTCCGATGCAATGCGAGGCGGGATGGGATGGGATTCTCGGAAAATTATAGGAGGATGGAGGCGTGGTGTGCTTATGTGATATTCTTGTTGCACTTCTAAAGTTGTTTCATGCTGGGTGGGGGTTATGTGTTAGGTTGAATGTTGTTCATGGGTGGCTAGGTACGTACGGAGGATTTGGGCTTATGTTTACAGTGGCGGCTTCGATTTATGGTTACTGGTATAGGTATGCTTGGAGCCTTTTTTAGTAGATTTTAATGAAAACGCGCGTTGCGGTGGGGCTTTGTCTAACTATTGGTACCGGCTAGGAACACTCTAGTTGCGTCCAGAATCGAATAAAATGGAACCAAAGCACGCCACACGCTCGCGAAGTCAAAAAACCATGCATTATTCAATTCTATCTCTAGAATACATGGCCCACGCCATGAGATGTTGCTTTGCGCACCCCAGTCCGCATCTAACGAGCTGGCTCGGGCTCGGTGTCGGTGCTCGGACATGAACGGCGACTACCCTGCAACTACCCGATTCGGTAAGCGAGACGTGTGGTGCCTTAAAATTGTAGGCAGGAGGGACTGGGGTGTTTGTTTGGGGTCGAAAAATGATATGTGAGATGGAATGAGAGAGAGAGAATGGTTTGTAAAGAAATAGTGGATGGGATTTTTTGGGCAGGGTGGTTTCATGGTGTGGATTTTGGTGCCGTTGGAATCTTACTCAAAATACCACCTAGGCTTGGGTTATGTTTTGACGGGAGTTGTGGGTTACGGGTTTTTTTAAAAGATGCGCATAGGGATGTAGGGAACTATTTCTCCTTTGTAGAATTGTATTTTTGAGTTGTTATTTCGGCAGCAGAAAGGGGAAACCAGGCATTTTGCATTGTTCCGATTACCTTGTAGAAAAAATGCCAATCAAAGAGAGGCACTATTGAAAAAAGGATCTCGCCTCGAAGACAGACCATTCAAATGATTTCATATTACCTAATTATGTATCTATTCTCGAATATTGAAATTAAGAAGAACACCCTTCAACATGCTAGAACTATTCTAAAGGCTAAGGGCCTTCTGAGTGGCCATTCCACTGTATTCCCCATATGGAGAAGCTTTAGTCATCACAGCGGGGCAAGAAATGTAGCATTGATATCGCTACTCCGCAATCTCACCCTCCATGGAATCGTGGTAGTTCAATGCCATGCGGGAAACGAATGCGAGATGCTCAGTCATCAGTTCCTTTAGGCGAACTCCGTTATGTCTGGGTTCTTTCATGCGTTGGTCAATTGCAATGAGCTAAATCGGGCATGATCATAGGTCAGGAAACTCTCTGACAGTGATTGGAGTTTCTAGTGGAGGAAGACGCAATGGCATAACACCTATGAAAACACCATGACGTTGGAATCTCCTGATTTCTTCACTGCATCTCTCGCATGTAGAGTAACGTACGGACGTGCTGTGAAGTTGACCGGTGAGCAAGGAGGAGCTAGAAATGCGTACTGCATGCACATAGGCCAATTGAGAAATGCAACTGAGGATTGATCCCGGTAGCAGGACCCTGTCTCTAGATCCCACTACACATGAAGTATGTTGCCCATGAACGGTAGACCACGAAGGTGGCTAAATGAACCTTGCTACGAAGTGAAAAGTGTATGGCGATCATGAACAGTAATTGGGCTGACCGGCATTGACGCCTTATGCATAGAATACACATCTATCAAATCTCAACAAGCACATTTCCGTCCCGGCCCATGTAAGGCTGACTACGGACAGATAATGGAAATCCTCGGCCGTGAAATGTTTCGCTCGCCACTAACTATCGCGATGTCTAACTAAAGTGACCCTTGACAGCTCATCACGCGCCGTTACAATAAGCAACCCGTACAAGAAACAAGTGAAGAGAACCAGTCCTTCGGTCTTCGACCAGGATGCGAGGATCGCCAACAATTTATACAGACACAAAAAAAGGGCTGATCTGGAGTCTTCGATTTTCGGAACCCTGCATTGCAATCATTGCGGGTAGTACCCGGCAGATTGGTAAAGTATGTCAGGATTCTCCCCGGTTTCCACCAAGGCCAAATTTAGTGGAACCACACTGGCTATACCCACGCTCTATATTGGCGGACATCGGTGACACAAATACGGTTGCTGTGCATGCCGATGGTATGTCTTGCGCAATATGTCAGTAGCCTATTTGCCTCTTACCTCCTGAGTCAATGCCGCCAGGAAGAGCACATTGTTTGTGCGACGCTCTGGCGAAAACGACACCGGGAGGTGTCCTTACTTGGGTAGCGAGTAGGTCCGACGACCGGGTATGCTGAATTACCCTCGCCCCTGCAAGCTTGCTAAGTGAGTTAACTTGGATCGACGATGGACCCTAACGTCTTGTAGAAAAAGAAAGTCTTGGGAGCGATAATCACGCAGCCGCATGATGAAGGCTGGACTTGATAATTTGGATGTTAGGTCGAGTGGGGTTGCACAATTATCAAATAGTCTCGCTCTGCAGACAACTGCATGTCTGTTGTGCATTTCTATGGGACTGGAACCGAACCGACGGAGTAGATCGGATTCAGAATGGGGTGATAAAATCCGGCATGGGATGTTTGGTTGTCGACAACAAAGACTCTGTCGTACGATTCGCTGCATGCGTGTGCAGCTAGAAACAATGACTCCGATATCACCCACGGAAGCGAGGTTGTAGGACGATTCACTAGAGAGCGTGACGATTCTATCAGAATCATGCGGCTATGGGTTATGTTGGTGCTAGATATTACGCGCGCGCAGCAGAATGCCTACTTGAACGCCACCCTTCCACGCCAGGTATATCCGTATCGGAGAAACACTGGGTTTCTTTGAAACAGCTGGGAATATTGGAGAAGATGGGTGGTTAGTTTCCCCTCCCGCCAAGACATCTTCTCCTTACTGGTGGGCGGGTGAGCGAGAGTAATGCTCGTACCTATGATGTACGTAAGGGATAAGGCGACACCCAGCTTCGCACTTGATAGGACTACTAGTAATACACCAACACCGCAATCCTGTGCGCCATTTTCGCGACACAAACGTGCGAAATTCATGCCTCATTCTACAGCACATTTGCAAAGTGTAAAAAATCTTTTGGGCACCTTAAATAAAGCGAAGTTCATGATTAGATTTACTTTAGGCGTTAAAATCATCATCATTCATAATCATTTCTAAATAGTAGTTTTAGATGCTTTAAATATAAAACCTGATATCCCATGCATCAATCTAAGAGAGAGTGGTAACAAAACGTTGCAACGAGTGTTGTAAAACGAAATTCCTGTTCACCTCAAGCCAGTACCCCTAGGCCTGGCTCGTGACCGTCCAGTTTGTACTACCTTGCTTTTCCATACTTGCTCTCCTCAGATGCTCAGCCTTTCGTATGTGGTCACCGGTGCCGCACACAATCAAGCATGGTCGGGCTTTTGCCTGGCATGCTCACCTTGTCCAACCTTGACAAGCATGTACGTTCCAGTAGCAAGCCCCGCACCCATGATAGGACCAAGCCAGTAGATCCAGTGGTATCCTACGAACCCAGTGATGACCGCAGGTCCGAAGCTTCTGGCAGGATTCAAGCTGCCCCCTGTGTAGTATACACTGCAAATCTCAGCAACGAACAAGGTAAGGCCAATGTAAATTGCTTTGGCGGCTGAGGCAGGGACGGCAAGAATGACGAGGACAAGCTGAGCAGTCATGAACATCTCGAGGAAAAGGCCACGGGAGATTGACATGGATGGCGCGAGAGTAGTAGCGACGGGAAGTGGTCCTGGGAGGATGGCGTCCACAACGGCGGCAGCGGCAATGCTAGCAATGAGCTGAGCAAAAATGGTGTGGACAGCACGATTCCAACGGACTAGGCCAATAAGCCAAAGGCCAGTTGTAACCTAATGCTTCAATTAGCACCAAAGATACATTTTATATCAATTGGTGATATCAGAGCTAAACTGGCGAGCATAGGGTGGGGGACATACTGCGGGATTGAACATGCCACCGCTGATATCAGCGAAGACGGCTACATTGACTGCGAGCGCTATACCGAAAGAAAACGATATGTAGAGTAACTTTGATACCTCGGGCAGTGTACTGTCACTCGCGGGGAGAAGGTCTTGAACAGTAGCCGACTCGGCAGCAATTTGAGTGCCAGCAAACGAGAGGAAGAGAAACATGAAAGTTCCAACAAACTCGCCGGCGAATACCACGGCTTCTGCTCTGTAGGAGTTGGGTCGATGATCCTCTCCTGGGTGTGCTGGATTAGAGGACGACGCATACGGAAGGATACCTTCCTCGCTTTTGGAGACAGACATGATGAGTTGGTTTGTTTATTATCGCTGCCAAGCAGAACTTGGAGGAGTAGGAATTCAAGACGAGAGAAGAAAAGGTGGGATCCGGCCTGCAGAATGGGAGCGGAAGCCCCTGGGTAACTAAGGCTATATAGAGGGTTCAGCAAACAAAGGAATAAAGGGAACGCTCACGGAAAGCCACTTACATGCAATATTCTCTCGTATAGGTATTTTACACCAATTGATCAGGAGATCGACAAGCAAGCCTAAGCAGATCATGGATGCGGTCCCGTTGGGGCCAAACCTTACCACCACTTCATGCGGCGCACTGACATGGCTGTTATGTGATCCGTGGTAGCGTAGCACACTACACAACTGACAGGGTAGATAGTTCCGTGTGGATCCGTGCTAGCCTATAGTTGCAGGACCAGTGAGGTGGATAGGTATAGGAGCAACAACACCTTGAATGGAGCATCGCACTCGAGAGATGCTTGTACAACAGCATACTGCCCGATTGGTGACCACACTACTGTCACTCAGTCTACATCATCATTTCAAAGACCGCCTCGTTTTTTCTCAGGTGGCGATTCGTGTGGTGGCCATTGTCGACGATCAGATAATGGAACGCTGGCTGCAGTCCAGCGCTCCGAAGAGAGAGTCAACCCGCATCGACGGCCTACTCCACATAAGTGAGAACGCAAACCTCGATGGTGGGTGCTCTTCATGCGTTGAGAGAATTCGCTTTGAGTGGTGCTTTTGGAATGCGGTCCGTGAACCACTGCGAAACGCAACGTGATGCACCTGTTCCCTGCCTTCGGGCTTCCTGGTTGGAACTTCCCCGCGAAAAAACTGGGGTGATGCAGTCGCCGTCAAACCATTGCAGAAAATATTATGAGGAACGGTTTCTGAAAGCTGAACTCTAATTGAAACTGTATGAATTGGTGTCAAGTCATGGAAGAACGTTGTCTACCAGCTGCTCTAAATGATGCTGAATTGCCACTAAAAGGCTAGCGCAATCGTTTCTGCCCCCACTGATGCGCGGAAGGGGAACGTTCATCGTAACATAAATGCACAGTACCTCCAGAACTTCTTGATAATGAACCATATCAGAGAGCGTCGTAAGCCCCAGGGTGTACGCCGTTGGGCATCATCCATCAAGCTTCCCATACTCCGCCCCTCTCCATTCGCACATACTTTGCAGTTCGCTCTCACTTCCATACAAAACAGTCATGAACACCCTGTCGCTCACAAGGTCGGGTTCGGAATGCACTGGACTATCTTCTCTTCCCCAACTGAAGCGAACTACAGCCCCATTTTCAAGAGCAACACGTTCCTCCGCTGCAAATTCACCTGCAAGCCAGGTGCGTAGCTTTGCATCGGCTTTCTCCCATTCCTCCGTGGCGTGTGCTGGGTCCGGTTTACTCCGCCACGCGAAGTGGTCCTTTTTTCCACGATGAATGGTTTGGAAGATATGCGGGTCTGTTGGAAGCATCAAAGTGGGAGGGCCGAGCAAAGTCAAACCATATTTGCTCCGCACAACATTTTTGTGGTTTTCTTCATATTCAAACATCCTCCCATCTTGATGCCATCTCGGCTCTTTAAAGAAATCACTTGGATGAGTTAGACGCATCGTGAACCAACAAGCTGCTTTATCCTGGTCGTTTCCAATGCAGTCGGCCTGCGTGGACTGTAGGAAGGCATCCAGGGATTGCGATGCTTGCTGCTCAGGAACATCGGTATGCAAAGCAAGGTATTTCGCGGCTGCAGTGAGGAGTGAAGGTTGCATCGGCCCGAAGTAGTTGAAGGTTGAATGGCGTTTCACTGATGAAATGTCTGGGACAGGAACGGGAGAAGGGAGAATTGCCAGAGGGGATTCTTCTGCGTGGATCATGTTGCACTACCTGGATAAGCTAAGTGACTGATCCTAAGAGGTGTGGACGCTGGAGCACGCACAGAGTGATGAAGTCGATCCTCGAGGCTCTTATTATCTGCCTGTGGGCCGAGTAGGCAGCAAGGCATCAGCTTGCATGGGGGCACAAGCTATTTGGCCCAGATTCAGGTAACCGCCTCACGCTTCACCCCTTTGGGTAAGTCAAGTTATGTGAAAGGGAAGAATACGCGTGGACGGGAAGCAACGAATACGAGATAAAAGAGCGCCTTGACGTGCAGATGGAGCGACACTCAGCCCCGCGCTTGGTCGCAGTAGCTCACTCATCAGCCTTCCCCGTCTCAAAACTTCCGCCCATCATGCCGTGGAGCCTGAGTGCTGCTGGTAACCTATACTTGCAATTTCTGTTCGATATGAGATGCAATGTCCATCAGCTTCCCATCCATCCCCATTCCGCCAATCAAGCTTATTCCGAATGGCATTTTGCCATTTTTGCCTTCGTAGAAAGCAGCATTGAAATTGATAGCACACAAATCAAGCACGTTAGCAAAGTGAGTGAACTCACCTATTTTAGCATTAAGACCAATTGGATCCGCATCCATCGCTTCAATAGTAGGATGGCATGGCACTGCAGGCAAGACAATCACATCGAATCCCTCAAAGATCTTTGGACTTTGCGTGTGCACTCTGCCTGCTTGATCTGATCTGAGAAGAGGTCCCATGCCTTACTAGCTCTATCGAATATTGAGCCAAACAGCTTGCTAGTAGTAGGGTGAAGCTTGTCGAGATTGTTGATGATGAAATCATGCCCGATGCAGACAATTCGCTCATTTACCAGCGTTCCGGAATATAGCAAGTCGCTTGCGTCTTGAAATAATTTCCAATCTTCCTGCGAGATGGGAGAAACGCGGCCTCCCATATTCTCAAGATCCAGAAGCGTCTTGGAGAATAAGTCTTGATATGTGGTTTCGCACACGTCGAGCGCCGAAGTGGGAGGAATCGCAAATGTGAAACCAGCTTGTTCAATTCCTCTATAATCCACAGCACGAAGTGGAAAAGAAGAAGGAATCTTTGCGTAAGCATCTTGCTCATCAAAGACGTCCATAATCTGCCAAACCCGCCGCCCGTCTTCCACCGAAGCAGCGAATACTGAAATGGTGTCCAGGCTCTTGCAAGCAGGCACGACGCCTCTTGCTGAAATAGTGCCTTTAGTGGGCTTAAACCCCACGATTCCGTTAAGTGCTGCAGGCACTCGACCTGACCCAGCAGTATCGGTGCCGAGAGCAAATGTGACAAGTTGAGCCGCCACGGCAACGCCTGATCCGGAGCTTGATCCACCGGAAATATATTTCTTTTGCCCATATATACTGCAAGGCGTCCCGTATGGTGAGCGGCATCCGCTTAATCCTGTGGCTAGCTGGTCCATGTTTGTTTTGCCGATGAGAAGCGCCCCGGCCTCGATCAGTGCTGCAACAGAGGGCGCGGTTTTCGTAGCAGTATAACGGTATTCCGGGCATGCTGCGGTCGTAAGGAGACCCGCGACATCGAAATTATCCTTTATGGCAAAAGGAACGCCGTATAGAAGAGGAAGAGATTTAGTGTTGTATTTATTCGCAAGAGTAGCCGCTTCGTCGAGGACATCAGACTGTGGTCTGAGATGTATCCAAACATTAGGAAAACGGTCCGCATCTCGCTCAATTTTGTCGTAAATCTGTTTGATGAGACTGATGGGGTCTAAGGATCCGTTGCGATACTGCCGTTGAAGATTGCTTATTCCGAAACTGCCCTCCTGTTGCGGTTCTTCAGAGGGTGGCGTCAATGGAGGAGTGAGCCGCGAAGACGAGTAATCTAGAGCCAGCAAATCATGGCTTGGGGCCACGTATCCGAATAGTCCGTCATACGCTGAGATCATATCCAGTGACGTCTGGACGAACTCAGGATTAAATCCAGAAGTACAATCTGACAGAATGCAACACTCGAATCCTCGGTCATTAGCCTCTCGTACCGTCGTAGTTACACAACATCTATCCAGATCAGTAAGTACGAGTACAACTATGCCGAAACAGAACATGCGACGGAACTAACTCAGTAGTGACGCCAGTAAACAGGAGGTGCGTGATACCCCTCGCCATCAACCTTCTGTGCAAGTCCGTGGCCCAGAAGCTCCCTTTGCCGCTTTTATCAACGATCACTTCGCCAGGAAGTGGCTCCAGCTCTTCAACGATATCATGACCCTGCTGTCCTCTCACAAGTAATCTCCCCATCGGCCCTTCCTCCCCTATACCCAGTACATGATGGCCGGTGGGATTGTTCACCTGTCTGTCCTTTTTGCTGGCTGGTAGATCTGACAAGTCAAGTTTGTGTCCTTCTCTTGTGTGAACAATATGCAAACCCAGCGACCTGGATGCATCGAGCACAGCCTTGATTCTCCCAACAACAGCTCTTACTCCAGCGAAGATTTCGGAAGAACCGCATTGTATTGAGCCGAACCCATTTGGATCGACAAAATCCTTCTGAACATCAATAATGACAAGTGCAGTTCTCCGTATATCGAATTTGAAAGCGTATGGCTTGGCGCTGGGTAAAGTAGAAGAGAATGTCGACTTCATTGTAGATATGAAAACAAACGTAGCTAAAAATTCGGATGAGGCATGAAACTCAAAAATACTGTATGTACTATATGGCGTAAAAAACTACAAATCTCTCTTCTCACACTAGAAAGGTTAATCAATCCGAACATCGCTTCTCTAAGACAATACCTATGGTAGCAACAGACTTCTGGTCCGTGACAACTATCGCAGAACCCACATGGGAAGATTAGATACCCAGCCGCATAGGCGACGGCGCGACGGCCGGCCAGCCGGTGAGCATGCTGTAGAGATAGAATGCTAATCACAAACATATGTAGATAACACCTCGACGAACAAGGCCCGGCAAGGGTCGAAGGAGCTGAGCGCATCCTTGAGATTGGGAAACGACTTCCGGAAGAATGGCCCGTGCGTTACCTCCCCTTCCCCACTCTTGCACGCCGATCATTGATATACTGAAAGCATGATTGCTACAAATCTTAGGTTCAAGAATAGTAATTTAGATTTCACGATTGTGATGTCGTTTCACTCGGATTGACTTTATTTCTCTGTTGGCGCATGTGTGTTAAAGATATAACAGTTGAACAAGCGTAAGAGTGAATGTGTAAGGCTGGTAATTAGGTAACCAGCTACTAATGGGCAAAACCTTAATTATCTACTCTTCACGGTAGCTCCCAAGCCTCCTATTTATGGACTAAGGTTGACTTGCTCATCACTCTTCAACGAATTATGATAGTAGTTCAGGATAGAGGAACAAGCGAATCACAGGCCCTTGAATTAGAAATCCATTATGACAATCAAACAACTACCTACAAATATATAGAATAAAAAAGGAAAAAAAAATACAAACTTCAAACCCCTCCATCTCCACCTACCCCTAAACCTCCACCTTCTCCACCCGACTAGCCGCCAACCTCCTATAAACATACTCCCCGGCAAGCACAGGCTCATACCTACTCGCCCCCTCCACTAGACAAGACTTCAGGGTCGTAATAACAGCATCATAATTCGCGCCAAAGAAAAACGGAATAGAATACCTCTCCACCCCACTCGTATTCCACACCCTATGCACCGTAGAAACAAACCTATCATTCGTCCACCGCGCCAACATATCTCCAATATTGACGACAAACGTACCTGGAAGAGGCGGCGCTTCGATCCACTGCCCGTCTGCGTTGAGGATTTGTAGAGCCGGGACGGTGCCTGGGTGCAGGATGGTGAAGCATTCGATGTCGGTGTGGGCGCCGATGCCGAGGGCGTCTGGGTCACGGGGGGACTGGGGTGGGTAGTGGATTAGGCGGGCCATTGCGCCGGGGGTGGAGACGAATGCGTCGAAGAAGGTTTCTGGGAGGTTGAGTACGAGGGCGAAGAGCTTAATTAGGCGGCGGGCAAGGTGCAGGATCTCGGCGTAGTAGGATGATGCTGCGGCTTTGAACCCTGGGAGGCTGGTAGAGGCTGTGGTTTAGAATGGTGTAGGTTTATTTGCAGGGAGAAAGAAACGTACTTTGGCCAAACGTTTGGTCCGGACATGGGGTTTTCTTTCCATTCTGATTGTAGTCAGTTGCTATGCTCGAGTACACATGTAGTATCGTTTTTTCTTACCAGGCTGCTCACTCGTTTGTTCCCAGAGCGGATCAAGACTCTTCTCGTACCCCCAATTAAACGCCTCGTTCAAATCCGGTTTCCTCGTCTCATCTGTTCTAACCTCCGCCGGCGGCTCATACCCTCTCAATATCTTCGACTTCTTATAATTGATTTCGTTCTTTGTGTCCTTGTCCTGTGCGAAAAACATCTCCGCCATGTCGAACAGCCTGTCGATCTTGTCTTGCGGCACGCCATGGTCCTTAATGTAGAGAAATCCGACGCGCTCGCATGCGTCTTTTAGTTGGGATAGGAGCTCTGGCTTTGGTGAGGAGAGAGAGATTATGGGGATTTCGTTGAAGTCTGCTCGGCGAGCGATGTCTGATTCGATGGTGCGTTTATTTCCGGTAAAGGATGTGAACTCCATGTTGGAAGAGATCCTCTTTACAGTACTAATGGCTTTTAGAGGCTTATTTCTTGTTATAATCTATCTACAGTGTAGGAAATACTACAGATCATTTTATCGTATTCCAACCTCCCACCTTCGGAGCTATCGCTTCACCTTGGCAAGTGCAGTGCTGATCTCCGCCATACTTGTCGTTGTCAAAATAAGTGGATCTTGTTATCGCCCCCACAAACAAACTCACAACTCTGATACCAGGGCCGTTGCGGCGGGCCGCCGGCCGGCGATGGCCTACTCTGTACTTGTAGGTGCTATGGATTTTCCGTATTATCGTCTCTTCAACGCAGACCCCATTAGTGCCCAATAGAGATATCTCGGATACTCGCCACCTATCGATATCACCAAGTCTGGAAAAGCACTATCTTTCGCCAACTACAGGTCCATCTCCAAATAAGTGAAGATAAACAACGATGTTTTAAAACAACAATTTCCCGTCTCCACTATGTGCGCATATCTGGTTGCGGGCTGTTGGTTGTTCTTTTTCTTTCCCCGCTGTTTCACATCACCATGGATCGATTGCGGGAGGGCGTTGGCCGCGCCAAGAGGAATGTCACCTCGAAACAGAGTCGTGATGGATGGGTCCTTGAGAAACAGCCCATGACTTTTGCGGATGAAGGGTCTTGGAGCAATCGCGATTCAGATGTTACGCCTCTGGAGCGGCGCACGTGGACGAGCTGGACAATTTTGGGTTATTGGTTTAGCGATGCACTCTCTGCGCAAAGTTGGGCTGGCGCATCTGCAATTATTGCAGTTGGACTTACTTGGTAGGCATTTCGAGAAAGGCTGAATTTGGTGAGCAGTTGATCTGACTTGTGTTAGGCGAGAGTCTGTCTACTGTCTGATACTGGGAACATTTTTTGTCACTATTCCATTGTGCATGAACGGAGCGATGGGTGCTGAGCTTCATGTCCCTTTCCCAGTTGGAGCAAGGGCAAGTTTTGGATTTTATTTCAGCCGTTTTGCTGTTATTGTCCGTATGATCACGGCGCTCTTCTGGCATGGTACGTGACGGCCTAGAGATCGGTATCGAATGTGTTCCCGGGCTAACAAACTCCAAGCCATCCAGACATATTCGGGCTCAATGGCGATGACTCAGTGTATTCGAGCGATATGGCCGTCCTACCTCGACATCCCTAACCACCTTCCTGCGTCTGCTGGTATCACTACCCAGGAGATGGTGTCTCATTTCCTCTTCTGGTCCATCCAATTCCCAATCCTGCTTATTCCGCCTCACAAACTGCGCTGGTTCTTCGTCTTCAAGACAGTGATTGTGCTGGGTGCTGCTGTTGGTACCGTGATTGGTATGACGCAGCTGGCAAATGGCGTTGGCGACATCTGGGACCAGCAGCCTACGGTATCTGGATCCACACGAGCATGGCTGATTGTCTCCTCGATGTCTTCGATGACTGGCGGTTGGGCAACCATGGCGACCAATGTGGCAGACTTCACCCGGTATCTCAAGCAACCAAAGGGGGTGTACTGGCAGTCTCTCTTTGTGCCCGCGATTTGTACCCTTTTAGGTGTGTTTGGTATCATTGGTACATCGTGCGCAAAGGTCGTCTATGGGGAGTACATTTGGGACCCGCTTACGTTGGCTTCCCAATGGGATGGACCCAAGGGTCGCACAGCAGCATTCTTTGTTGGATTTGCTTGGTGCGTTGCACAGATTGGTACCAACCTCTCTGCCAACGTCATATCGTGTTCCAACGACATGGTCAATCTGTGGCCCAAATACATCAGCATTCGACGCGGAGTCGTCATCACAACCATCATAGGCGGGTGGATCATGGTACCGTGGAAGATTGTGTCGTCGGCCCAAAGCCTGCTCAACTTCATGGGAGCTCTGGGCGTATTCCTCGCTCCGCTGGCTGCCATCATGGCCTGCGATTTCTGGGCAGTAAAGCGCCGGAATGTAGATGTGCCGGCGCTCTACCGTCGTCATGCTCGATACCGGTACAACAAAGTCGGCACAAATTGGCGCGCTGTCGTTGCCTTATTGGTTGGCCTTGTGCCTAACCTCCCTGGCATGGCTGCTGCAGTCAGTCCGAATCTCGATATCGGTGGCGCAGCAAGAATCTACGACATGTTTTACTTGTATGGCTTCACGGCCGCATTCATCGTGTACGCTGCGTTGAACTGGGCGCTTCCTGCAGCAGAAACGATACTAAGTCAGCCCATCCACGAGGACATTGTGGTGGTGGATGGTGTTGAGACCATCAATGACGGCGTGCACCAGCCCTTTGCATATGAAAAGAGCGCAGAGGCTACGGTAACAAAGGACGGACGGAGTATGTGAGTAATCGAGCATCGAACCACCCCACCACTTGCGAGTCTAGGCAGGATCTTTGTAATTCCAGCGTAATCAGATTGTTGTTGTTTTTTTTTTTTTTCTTTCGGAGGGTTGTCGAAAAAGTAAGCTCTCCCAAGCGATGCAAGGCAGAGGCAGAGGCTGAGCAGCAAAGCCAAACAGGTACCTGCCTCAATTGCTGTACCTGCCGCGTCATCCTTCCCACCTTCCGCAATCAGTTTTTCTTCTTCATTCTTGGCTCCATCTCTTGTACTGTGTGACATCAACCTCAGGATGGCCTCAACGGCAACAATTTGTCATTCATGATCAAGGTCGCTTGCTGCGTCCAGGTCCTCCAAGGTCCAAGCCCGTTGCAGAGCGGACGAAAAAGCAGGGGAAGTCGGCCCTACCCAGAGCACACTGCACAACTGCACAGAGGCGCCTAAGCGAGCGGCTACGATGAAACTTAGCGGAGGTGGAGTATTGGTGGCTTTGTCCATCTTCATACCGTAAACTGTATCTTTTCAGCTACCACTCTATCATGGGATTGGTATTTGAAGTGCACAATCTGCTGAGTTGTCCATCGTATACGCGTCGCAAGAGAAGCGTCTCTCCGAAGCTTATGCTGCAGTGCCGTCAGCTGCTGTCGACTCCGCCAACCATCAGCGTCACAAGAATGCTCACCATCGCAATTACCGAATCGGGACCGAAGCTCCATGCCTAAATCACGAAAAGGTGCCAGACTCGCAGTGGCTTACACAGCCTCCCTGCAGAGCATGTGCTCGGCCCTGGTGACGCCGAGAACCACCTGAGACTGCATTTCAGAACTCAACGACTCTGACGCTAATCCTCTCCATTCAGGCAAAGCAAGCCGCCAGTAAGGCACGACTAACCCCGCCGCCGTGTAACTCCACGTGTGGTTGTGATGCTCGTCCAAGAATGATTACGGGCGAATAGTGGCCGGATCCGGGGCGTCGTGCTGGTTCGTTCCTCGCAGCTTTGGAACGGGCCGTCTGGACATGCTTTTATACTTCGCAGCGTCCCAGATTATTTGCTCAAACTGCCTCAGCTTGTCCTGCTTCTAACAGCCTCCATCCAGACCAATTGAGTCCTCGAGACCTCGCTCTGTGTACCGTTCATTGTCCAATTGAAGGAGCAGCTTAAATTTCTCACCCAATCAATCCCACCACAAGCACCACCACCACCATCATGCAATACACCACAGCCGTCCTCCCCTTCCTCTACGCCGTCGCAAACGGCGCCGTCCATACCATTGAAGTCGGCGACAGTGGCTTGACATTTGAGCCTCAAACCATTACCGCAAGCTCCGGCGACACTGTCATCTTCGAGCTCCACGAGAACCACGACGTCATCCAGGGTGACTTCGGCTCCCCATGCACGCCGTCCTCCAATGGCTTCTACTCAGGCCCCTACTCCGACACCGACAATGGCGACAAGCGATTTGTCGTAAACATCACCAGCTCTGACCCCATCTACTTCTACTGCGGTGTTCAAAGGCATTGCCAAAGTGGCATGGTCGGTGGCATTAACGTTCCGTAAGTCGCTAGATCCCGCGGGTACCTCCCGCAAGCAACCGACGAATAAAGTACAAGGAAGCTAATGCATGGGTATACAGTTCAAACGGCGACACCATCCAGTCCTACTCCGACGCTGCCAGAAACGTCCAGCAAGCCGAGACCCCCAATGCCCTTCGTGGTGGCCAGCTCATCGAGGAGGACCGTCTTGAGTCCTTGACATCTGCCTTGGCATCTGCCACTGGTGCTGCGCCCTCGTAAGTCATTCCCAGCTCTGCTTTCATCAATCGATGGCGTTGCTAATTTGCGTCCAGTGGATCCAGTTCTCCATCGGGTGCTTCCACTACAACAGGTGGCGCCCAAACACCCAGTGTGACCGGTCCAAGCAGCAGTACCGGTGGTGCTCAATCAACTGGTCTCGCTGTCGGTGTTGTTGCCCCAGGTCAGCTTGGTGGCTTCGCCGCTGCGGCATTGGGTGTTGCTGCTTGGTTCGTTTAATTAACTTCCCTTCTGGCATGTATGAGTGATGTGGAAGAAGGAAACAAATATGCGATTATCAGAATCATAAATGAATTTGACGGACGATAGCAAAAAGTAAACAAATCAGATATCAATCGTGGCCTGCAAAAGCCAATCCAATCCAATTCAATCCAACCCATTCAGAAAATTAGTATCGTACGGACAAAAGCATGCAAAATAGTTTTCTCGTATTGGAGTCCACACGATTTAAATAAACATATTGTTCCATCCATCTCCATTGCTTTCTAATTTTATCTTATTTCTCTTTCAGTGCCACGCGTGACTTGAAGTCTGCGACTTTTCATGAATGCGCTGTTGCAGCGTCGTTCATGCATGGGATGGTAAGATTTGTTAGGGAAAGTTTAAGGGTAAGTCGTTTGAAGTACAAGAGGGTTTTGCTGGGCGATAGATTTGATGATGGAGGGGGTTTTCGACTGAGAGAGTGATGGTGACTAAATACCGAATAGTATTTGACATATCATGAGAATTCGAGGAACTACATATAGTGCGATCTAATCTCCCATATATTTTCTTTTTATTTTTCTTTAAATTTTTTTTTTTTTTTGGCTGTCGTTTATATAGGTGCTGACTGTGTCTCAAACTTTAGCTAGAGCGAGATTTCTAAAGAAGTGACGAGATAAGCACAAGATTTAGATTTAGATTTAAATTTTTCGTTTTTAGGTATGCATGGACATGTGCTCTTGCAGTATGCAAGGAGTGCGGAATTTCATTCATATGTCGTTGTGGGCGAGCACTAGAATATGAATATGGCTATGGTGAGTTGAGTAGCAGGAGTTATCCAAGTGCCTGCAGTGACAAATTACATTTAACATTAATCAAACACTAACAAGAACACGAAAAAAACATGTCTAACTAGAAGAAACATCATCATCGTCGGAATAAATTCAATCGTATGACTATAATTCTCACCCTATCCGAGCCAGCGACAACCTCAGTCCCTCTATCTTCAACACTCTCCTCCACCACTCCAACTTCAACGTTACTTTCCTAGCTCGTGAATCCAAATGCAGCATATAAACCATCTTTCGAAGGCGTCTGCGCCAACCGCGACTCAACCGAAAGCTTGACATCTGCATTTTAAAACGCTTGCTATCGATGCACTGAATCTGCGGATCCAAGATATTGTCCCGTCTTAGAGACGAAATTCGAGATTATGAAGTACGTCAAAAGTAAAGAGGATTGAATAAACTGGACGTTCATCGCCAGAAGTTTTTTTTTTTTGAGTGGTGCATCGTTGTTGGTGTCTTCGGCTTTAACGCTTTGACGTCAAGAAACAATCGTTACGTTATTTGAGGGGGGAAATCAGCATTCTTAACAACGAATGCACATGCCAGTGGTCCCGCTGTTACCAAGTCATTATAGAATCGGAAGCTAGCTCGCAATCACCATATCTATACAATAGGTATCTTTAGTTTGCAGGTGAGCCAGCAAGAAATGCTTAGAGTAATTAAGAAGCTTATGGGTGAGAAGTGGACAGTGAAGAATGCCAATACAAAGGAGCTTGAACAGGATAGATGGATCAAGGTTGCAAAGGGCGACTTTTCAGGCGTTTATCTGTTGATTCGGGATGTGTTTTATGCGGCTGGTGAATGACTTCGGGACCTGTTTTCTGTTGGCTTGTGGAATGGAAGATTGGCCTTTGGGGAAGAGAATTTGGGAGATTTGAATAGAACTGGACCTGTCGAAAGGCTTGATTGGAAAGCATATTCGCAGCCAATATTGTACAGCTTACTAACTCGACGGCAAGCTTGCAAATGGTTTCTGAATTTGTAATGAGTTGAGTAGGGCCCGCGACCAAGGCTGGTTACAGTACGTAACGAGGATCAGAGAAAACTTTATGTCCATTATGTACTAATCTCCAAGAATAAACATATAATCCTCAAAACCTTCTCGTCTGTAATTAGGTATCATCCTGTACTTCCTATTACAAATACAAGCACCCTTTCTCCTCCCTCCATACCTCTTTCAGAGCCCCATTATACAAACACCGCCGCAACCACTCCGCCTACCATCCACATCGCAACGTCCACCTTATTCGCCGCACCAGTAAACTGAGTCGGAGTTGCAGATATGGTAGCTGACGAACCTCCCACAGCAGTTGTCATACTCCCTCCGTAGCCTGGCATACTGACAATCGATGATTTCGTAGCATTCTCTGAAACTGAGCAAACTGGAGCCGGCACAGCTGATCTGGTTACCATTACATCCGGGGCGGCGGACGCGCAGTGAGGTGTTACGGTCAGGATGGTTGTTGGAGATGCCGCGGGGGTTTGGCTGGGTGGAAATTAGTTGTGCTGTGCAAGATGAAAGATAGGGTTTGAAAGGCATGATATATTTATGGTGATTAAGAGGAAGGTAGATAGTGGACGGACTCACGCTGAAATTGTGAAGGCGAAGACGGAGAGAGAGAGAAGAAGTGAGGACTTCATTGTGCTGCGTATAGAATATACGTTTAGTGTTTAAGGAAAGATAAGATAGGGGCTGGGAGAGACTCTAATCAGGTTGATGAGCGAATGATCTGTTAATGGTCCTCTTAGTTCTCAAGTTACGGGCGAAAGGGGTCTACCTGCAGTAATAAGATATACCGCCTCACGATGCACGCAAGATGCAGCCTTCTTACCTTGATCTATTCGGCGAGGTAAACCTAAAAGAACTCAATTTCATTAAGGCCGTGGCAGTGCCCAAATACCGGAAACTCAACTTTCCGCGCGGGGAGTTCACAATCGCCAATAACGAGTGCGACGGCGAAGTCGGTCATGAGTGTAGTGTTTAGTAGAATAGCAAGGTATGTGATAGGCGGCGATTCGAATGCCGAGTTGTTTACTTGTGGATGAATTATTCTAATCCGCTGACATGCCTTTTGGTCACAGCAAACAATATCTTGGAAGACGATCAGTGTGCTGGATTCGGGCCTGATATTTGAACTACAGCCTGAGGCTTGGCTTGGGGCAATAACAAGGCATCACACATATTTTCACATTGGGATTCATATTCTACATGTTGATTCTTGAGTTATTCTACATGATTTGCTCCGAACATGTCAACGAGGCAAGTGCTATAACATGAACCATCTGCCAAAGTCAACCTTGACTATTCTATAACTCATAACATCTACCGATCCATCTGAAATCTCTGTCTAACTCAAATCCATCCGCACCACAATATAAGCAAGATGTCCACAAACCTAATCATCACGAACTTCGCCCCCTTTCCCCTCCGGAACCTCTCCCTTCCGCTCTACCAGATCCAGAAACTCCAAGCCCATCTCCATCCCACTGGCTCAGTTTCACACAGCTCTTAGAATCTTGTTCCTATCGTGAGAAATAAAAAAAACTACCAATTCACTCCTCCCCTGACCCAACCAGTAGTTCAGCCCATGTGGCAGTGCTCAAAATAGTAATTGTCAGACCCGTCACTGCCGAAAGCGGTTAGCGCGTGTGTCCGGATAGCATTGCATCCGTGGAACGACATTACATACGAGCGCTCTCTTGCGGGGTCTAATGAGATCGCTTTTCCGGATTGGAAGGTTCGTGATGCCAAACGGCCGAATTCGTTGTTAAGGCTGCGATGGCGCTACGTCACTTTGGAGGCTGGTATGTTCTAGTGCAGTGTCGGATGGTTCTTCTCCCGTTCTTGCTCTCACTCTTGGGCGGCGTGGAGAGGGAGACCACAATGGGGCTGAGGCGAGTGATAGAAAGCAATCTTTTGAGTTGTAGGCACATCTTTGATGTGTGTGAAAAGAGGAGTCAGGCTGCACGATACAGACCCGATGATCGTAGTATAAGAGCATTGAAGCATCCCGACACAAAACCGTCCTTCAATCATCAAGTCTATCAGATCTTCCACTTAATTCATCAACCAAACAGCTATTGTTAAATCTAATATTTCGTCAATATATCTCTCCATACTCATAGCCATGAAGTCCACACTCCTTTTCATCGCCGCCCTCACAGCACTCTCCTCCGCCACCCCAATAAAACGCAACCATCTTACCGACGCCGACATCCTCAACTATGCCTTAACCCTCGAACACCTCGAAGATACCTTTTACCGTGAAGGTCTCGCCAAATTCTCTGCTGCCGACTTCGTCGCCGCCGGATTCACTGAAACCGGCTACAACAACATCAAGACCATCGGTTCAGATGAAGCGACCCACGTGGAATTCCTCACTGGCGCTTTGAAGGCTGCAGGAGCGACACCTGTCGAGGCATGCACATATAACTTCGGTTACACAGATGTCAAGAGCTTCCTCGCTACCGCTAGCATCCTCGAGGGCGTTGGCGTTTCTGCTTACCTTGGAGCTGCCGCGGATATAATGAGCAAGACTTATTTAACTGCTGCGGGATCCATCTTGACTGTTGAAGCCAGGCATTCAGCTTACATCCGCAATGCTCTCAAGCAACGTCCTTTCCCACAGCCATTCGATAACCCATTGGGTCTGAACCAAGTGTACACCCTCGCGGCGCCATTCTTTACTTCTTGCCCTGAGAGCAACCCTGCGCTACCTGTTAAAGCTTTCCCCATGCTTACAGCTTCTTCGTCGGAAGGGGCTATCAAGACTGGATCGAAGGTTATGCTGAGCACTAAGGACTATAAGATTGAGGGTTTTGTGTACGCCGCTTTTGTCACGGTCACTGGCCCCGTATTTGTCGACACGAAGGCAGTTGAGGGTGGATTTGAAGTCGAGGTTCCTGAAGGTGTTGCAGGTCAGAGCTATGTTGTGCTCACGAGCTGCAATACTAGCGCCACGGATGACACTATTGTTGCTGGACCGGCTATTGTTGAAGTCTCTTCTTGACTGATAATAAAAAGTCTTAGCTGGGGAAATGTAGATGTATTTAGTAGTTAACATATTTCATTCTAAAATTTTAAGGCTATTTATTTCATGGAGTGTCAATGCATGTCTTATGTGTCAGCTTGAGTTGTTAGTCATTTGAGGCGCATTGACACACGACAGGTGTTCATATATAGATGAGGTGTTCGCTCGAGCACCCGTTGAAGTTCACGTGGGCGTACCAACTTAAGTAGATTGCGCCTTCAAGCACCTGCTAAAGAGCTCTACATAAGCATTCACTAAACATCACTAAAATTGGGCAAAATTTGTTGAATGTCAAATCATGATTCCATTCGCAATGCTACAGGTATTATACATGATACAATGATTGTGTATAAATCTATCCCAAAATTATCCTTCCTTGACCGTCATCTCCTTCCAGATGGTTCTACTGAATAGTAATCCTCCTGACTTCAGGCGCTTGGGCTTTCGGAACAGTGATGCTGAGAACACCATTCTTCAAAGAGGCGCTCACGTTCGCGGCGTCGATTCTTTCTGGGAATCGGAATGTTCGTTCAAAGGAGCCATGGGCCCGTTCTGACAGCCATTCTCGGTTCTCTGGGTCTTGCCGTTGCTGGACTGGTGCCTCCGGTTGGGGTCGAGGAGCGACTGCCGCTTCGGTGGGTTCCTCAACAACCTTCTCCTTGCCCTTTGGCTCTGCTGGTGTTGATGTTGATGAAGCAGAGATGGTAGAGGATGTTTCAGCACCGAGGTCTTCGAAGTCATCTTCAACGGTAGCTTGATAAGACTTATGGGAGTCATTGTCGCTGACAACACTAGCGGTTTCGTGCTCAGGTTCATTCAGAGTAACACCGTCCATCTGATCTTCCTGCGCGGTTTCAGCCTCGGCAGGCTTCTCAGCATCAACAGCTGATGTGGCATCAATTTGTTCCCGTGGCTGGGATTCTTTTGGTGCAGACCACTCGGTGTTACCGGCAATCTTTAGTGTGCGCTCATCGGTGACCTCAATTGAGATGTGTTCCTGCTCAAAGCCGGGCACTTCACCGTCGACCTGATATCCTTCCTTGTTCTCGCGAACATCGAAGCGGGCGCGGAATGCGCGCTTGCGCTGTTGTCGCTGGCGTTGGGCTTCGCGTCGTGCCTCTCGATCAAGCTCAGTCAACAGTTCGTCGACTTGGCTGAGGAATGGAGCAAACGAGGGGAAGGACGGGCGCTGAGGTCGCGAAACCTGGCGATATGCGTATGTGGGGCGGGATGGTGCGCAGAAGCCGAAAGGGCCGCACTGCTGCTTATGGTGTGCAGGGGCAAAAGATGGGGTAAGCAAGAAGGCCATTGTAGGTGAGTTTGGTGGTGCTGGAGGAAGGTTTGCAGTTGTAAAGAGTATTTTGATGTTTGAAGTGGAGATGAGGCTCAAGAGTAGCTGTCGATCTGAGATCTGATGAACTGTTGATCTTGGAGATTGATGATGGTAGATCTTAGGGACGAGGGTCGCTCTTTTATAGACATGGTGGAGGCTCAAGGCAGCCGCCTGCTTGCGTGGGCTGGAGCTGAACAATACGGATTCCGTAAGAATGAAGATGGTGCTGGAAGTGTGGAGACGGTTCAGAAATTGTTGGCGAAAGTTCGTGGTGGTTCGGGGTTTGTCAGGAACGCGCGTGAAATTTCGCGAGCGTGCTGGAACTTTCTTTCGTCATCGCTCTTATCGATAAGGGTAAATTGACGCCACATCACGTGACAACTATCATTCACACCTGCGGTGTGAGGACGAAAACCATATACCAGCATGCTAGGATTTACTTGCATATGTTTAATATCTGGCGTAAGGGCCGTATTTTGCATGTGTCTAGCTAAAAGCTGTTCGATTTGATTCCATAATATCACATTTGATGTTCTCCTTCCCACACAAATTCGATGAGATGCTGGGTGCGTGATGCACCGGGGGGGATATATGAGGTGCTTCATCCCGTGCTCGAAGTAAACATCGAATCTTGTTTTGTCTCCTACTGCCTATGCATCGTAAGCACGATCCCCAAATTGATCAAGCTTCAAGCCCTGTATGCCGGAGGCCAACGCTTCAATGCCCGGCACAACAATGTTTCGCAAGCTGCATACGTGGGGTGATGAATATCGACGATAACTATCGCTAATATGAAAGCACCACCCAGGTGACATTATGCTTTGAACACCACACTCTATACTATCAATGCTCTGGCCCTCAAAGGGAAGCTGCGGACGAGGCGAGTATAACCCAAGACGGTCAGTTTCTTTGATGAGCGCTCCAAGAAGTACTGATCCACAGTAGTGGTTCATTTGTTGTCGAGAAGTGAGACTTTCTTCGTGTTCGCACTCCCAGCCGTCTCGAAATTTGTCAATCCATGAATGACACACGGAGATAATTTCATCAAGCAGCTGGTAACGCAGATACTCGATCTTGCCTTTTTTTGTTGGTTAGAAAACACTAGGGTCTCTTCGCTATGAAATACTCACTAGTTATCGCGCTTGGGATAGGCAGGGACAGAGAGTTGATGACTGGGGTTTTACATTGCTTCAAGGCAAGTCTAGTCGTGGTTTCAAACACGTCCTTTACCTTGAAAACCCAGGCCACCCACATCCACAATATCAAGTCTCGGCCATAGCGGGAAGGAACCGCATGTGTAGTCTTAGAGCTGTCGACCCATATCCTTGAAAACACCTCCACGGCTTCTTGACACCGATAATAGTCAACAAGAACAGCGAATTTTGCCAGCAATTCCAGTGTTATCCTCCGTGGAACTCGGCTATTTCGAAGGTGGAGGATGTCCATGAGAATCAAAAAGGCTTCAGAATCCCAGTCCTCAGCATATACCTGATATCGACCACCAAACTCATTTGACTGGCCTTCCGCCCAAGTTTTGCCCAAAACTTTGCCAAAGTAGCCTGAAGATAGAACCAGATGTCGGGAGGAAACGCGATAAACGATTGCACGCTCGAGACATTCGGAAGAATTCCCATTTGTGTCGGACAAATCCTGTTGGCCATTTGCTCCTAATTCTGTATCGGCGTCGCCTTCGGCTGCGGGTGGTTCAGGATTGCTTGGCCCTACCACAGCACCTTCCATTGAGTGCTGTGGCTCATCTTCGGGAGGGCCAGCGGGTGGAGGGGTACTTATTTTCTTTCTTGCCTTTACCTTCATTTTCTTTTTTCCCTTTCTTTGCTTTTCTCTCTTTTCGCTGGCTCTTTAGTAATGGTCCCCAGTCGTCGGGCCCCTCCCGTTCCTTGGTACGCTCGGTTTCTACCTCGTGCTCAGTCACTTTATTTTCCATCTGAGCCACTAGCGACTCTTCAGCATCATTCCAAACAGCGAAGTCCTGGTCAGGATTTTCGAGAATAATGAGAGTGTCCCCATCAGGGTCGATGATGTGATGAGCTTCTATCGCTTCGGACATGTTGAAATTGTACCGTCAACCCTCAATGGACAATGAGATACTAGAGAGTGGAATTTTTTTGTTAGCACATATGGCCACCAAGCGATATTCATGGGGAAATGCGGTGTAGAACCCCACTATGTACTGTTTGTTGTTCCTCTACGATTGGATCTTAAGGTCACACAGCGTCATGGTGTACATATCCCCTCTCCTTATCATCTGCATGTTGCCGAGCAACGTGATCAAACATGGGTAGATGGCTGCCAAATTCTGAATTGAGGTTCTCACATATATTTCTGGTTTCTGCAGTTGTTGCAGACAGTCTTTAGCTCTTCCAATTGCTATTTCTTCTATTCAACCTTAGAAATAACAACTGCTTGCTAATGCCGAAGTACAGTAGTGACCCATCGTCGTTCACGATAGATATTCATCATCGACGAGATCCCTAAATTCATGGAGACTCAAACCCTTGAATTTCGAATCTTTATCATTGACTTCAGCGATGACAGTGGAATTGAGGCTGCATGAATGTTCAGGTTGATGATCTCCTTTCAAGCCGGGTATCGACCAAACTGGAGATTTGATGCTGTTGATATCTTTGCACACACTTTCAAAGGTCTTTCCAGGAAAGAATATCCCTGCATCGGTCCTCTTATACCCAAGGCGCACGAATTCCTTCATCAACGCCCCCAGTAGGATTGCTCCACACGAGAAAGAAATGCTATCTGCGGATGTTTTTCTCATACTTGCACAGGAATAATCGCCTCTGAAGTGATTCATCCAAGAATAAAACACAGAGATGAGACTTTCTATACCCCGACGGCGTTTCAGTTTGAGCGCATCTTTGTACATTCGTTAGCCACATTATTTCAATTTGCCTGGGGCAGCACTTACCAGTTACTTCTAATGGGATTGGCAACCCGATAGTATTGATATCCGGAGTTGGGCAAAATCTCAGAGCAATCTCTGTCGTACCCTCGAATATGCCTGGTACTTTGAATACCCAGGAAATGCACATCCAGAGTATCAAGTTCCGGCTGTAGCCTCCCAAATCAAGGTAATCTTTCGTTAAGGATAAGCCTTTAATCCAAGCGTCTGAATACACCTCAACTGACTCTCGGCACTGGTAGTAGTCCACGAGAACTGCTATTTTTGCAAGCATTTCGAGAGACACAACTTTTGGGACCTTGCGATGTCGAGTATGTATGACGTTCATCAAGATTAAGAATGCTCCGGGGTCCCAGAATTCGGCAGAAAGGTGGTATATTCCATTCTCATCCGTGTGGCTCTCTGCCCAATCTTTGGTCAGAAAGGCTCGGTAGTATCCCGAAGCAAGGAGCAAATGTCGAGACGAAACCAAGTAAAGAACGATGTCATCATCAGGGTTGTCAATAGCTTCTTCTGCTTCTTTCGTAAGGCTCTCGGAATCTATGTCTTGGTTTTGACTGGGTTGTTCGACTGCACGCTGATTTCCAGTAATGGACTGGACTTTTGGATCTTCCCAAACGGCGAAATCATGACTATGGTTTCTGAGGGTGATTATCGTATCTGCATTAGGATCAATTGTGTGGCGAGTACCAGAGAGACGTTTGAAATGTGCCATGGTTCTTAACGGAAGAGTCACGGTTCAACCAGATGGTTGACAGGACCAGTTGATTGAGTTGTTTCCGGTGCGGAAGGAGAGTCAGTACGCAATCTCGAATGGATATATATCCACTACCCGACAGAGCGCTATACCCAAGAGCTCAATTACATGCATAATGACTGTCTAGAGGCAGAGTGAAACTGTGAAGGTCAAAGTATGAAGTGAAAGGGTAAACTGCTACCTTTAGAATATGCAGGAGGTTGGCTTAAGTAACTTAGCCCTGAAATATCATTCACAGAACTCTGGTCTGGCTGCCCATATTGTAAGAAGAAGTATGTTATATCATATTTTTACCTATTACTTGCAGAGTAGTAAACATGATCGCTCATTCATGGCCTTGCATTGTGTTTTCTGAATAAAATTCGTTCGTCACGGGGAATATACTTAAGTATGAACGATGTATTCTGAAGCGATGCGAACTCTCTCTTATCTCAACTTCTCGGTTGTCGTGTGTTTGGTTTTTATTAGAAGGTAATGGGTATGTCCATGTAGGTAGCTTTTAAAACTCCGCACTTGGTTGGCTCTTTACTACGGATTTCCACCTTGGGGCTTGATCGGTTATACATCGCTAGGCTGCTGGGCTGGGACAACAAATGATGAACACTTCAGCCGCAACAGTACTCGGTTTTGCTGCCAAAAACTATTTGGCGCCGGCTGGTGTTGTTAAATCCATTGCTGTATAGACTACTCTATTAGAAATTACATTCTATTAGCGCAATGTTCAAAGTCAAGAAGACTCAAGCCCTTTATCTCTGAAACCAAAGCATAGATACTGGGAATAACAGTTGTTTGGAGGCTACACGAATGCGCCAGATAACGACGATCATCACAAAGTCCAAATTTGGCTTGCCGCCCAGTCAACTGTCCAGTCCCCCACTTTGGAGACCTCATCTCCTTGATATTGTCGTACACACTCTCGACACTCCATCCAGCGAAAGGTGCTTCTGCGCAGGGAGGTAGATAATGTAGGCGGTGAAGCTCCTTGATAAGTGCTCCAAGGAGGATTGCTCCGCAAGAGAAACATGTCATCTCCCTCTCAGCAAGAGAAAACGGTCCTTCATTTGGGCAGCGATGGTTGTCACGAAATCTCTGGATCCACGCATGACATCCGGACATGATTTTGCCAATTGCCTGGGACCGCATAGCTTCCAGTGCGGCTTTGGCTTATGTTAGAATATTCTATTAGTCTCAATCCTTAGCGGTAACTCACAAATCACTTCAGCCGGGATAGGTAGGCCCAGTGTGCGTACGTCAGACGTCTTGCACTGCTTGATTGCAACTTCGGTTGCCTTCTTGAACTCTGTTGGCCATATAAACACCCAAGACACGCAAATGAATAGAATCAACTTTCGATTATAAACCATAGGGATTTCTCTTTTAATGTTCCGGACCCATACATCGCTAAACATTTCCACTGCTTCTTGACATTGGTAGTAATCCACAAGGACTGCGATTTTGGCAAGCAATTCTAATGGTAATTCGCGCGGGACCTGGCGATTTCGAAGATGTAAAATGTTCATCAAGATTAAAAATGCCTCAGGGTCCCAGTCCTCCGTAGAGAGTTGGTATAGACCAGATTCGCCCAGACAGCCTTCCGACCAGCCTTTGGAGAGTGCATTTCTAAAGTATCCTGAGGACAAAGCCAGATGTCGGGATGAGACACGATATATGATCTCATTTTCGAAGTCCTCAGCAGACTGATCTATTCCGTCCTTACTAAGATCACCTTCTGACCATGTTTCGAATATGGAGTCTTCAACAGCATTGCTTACTCCATCCTGATTCGCAAGTTCTTTCCATGGTGCGAACTCCTGGCCGGGATATTTGAGAAGAATAAGAGCATCTGCATTTGCATCCAGTGTATACGAAATTCGTTTCGCCTGTGTCATCATGTGATTGACGAGGCCCTGTAGTGAATAACAAAGGTATAGTGGAGTATCCAAGACGAGATTCCGCAGGCGTAATCCTTGGCAGCCAGCTGAAGTTTCTTGGTGCATCGTCATCAGCTCATTTTAGTCTAGCTTACATTAGCCGCTTTGTGTGATGCGAGAGAAATTCAAGTCAGGCAGATAGTATTCTCATCTTCAGATTTTTGGTGACAATGTAGAGCATCAATATATAGTCATAGAACAATTTGAGATGCTATTTCCCTATCGTGAATGAGCCTAGTCCTCGCCCACCTAGAACCTAGTTTGGTACCTTGGCATTCTTACAAAGAACGATGTGATTATACCTTAACAAAGGGAATCGCGTATTACAGCCCTGGCTTGGTGACGGAAATAGCATCCGCAAGATCGAGTGCTCAAATCACATGCTTGGTCTCAAAGGACTATTTATGGGATGCGCGCTCATTTCAAGAATCAGTATCGTCTTCCTAGCTGAAATCAATTGTATAAGGCCTAGCTAGGTATCGAATGATCCTGAAATGGGCATGACTCGTATCACAAATCTATGGTAACCTACCTACCGAAGTGGTAGAATACTTAATTCGGAATACGTCGCCCGATTCAAGATCAAGATCAATTCTGAGATCCTCCTTCTTGAAAATCTCGCATGAAGGCTCCAGAGGTCTCATTTGGGTAATGCATGGGCAAAATTTTACACCGTGCTTATCTATAGCTAACTCTCAGTTGCAACGCTCCATGTTAATCATTGCAATAATCGCCATCCACTCCTTATGTGCCTGTACTTCTCCACGCCACAATGTGGCGACGGAATATTCGCGCAATGACTTAGGTACCTGACAAAACAAGGACCTTGTCGAATATGGATGGTGATCGGAGCTAGGGTCGAGCCAACAACAGATGGACTGGGCAAGCTTTGGGAAGTTTGGACAACGACTCAGGTTTTCGCCACGGAGTTCGTATCACCTGATCCCCATCAAATATGGCAATAAATACGTCCTTTTGGCACCCATTTTACAAAAGAGCGTTGAGGCTTCTTTGGAGTGATATTAGTGCATGGCGCATTGGAGCTCCTCGCCAAAAACATTGGATGGGATGCCCTTAAATAAATGAAATTTCGTACTTGGGTCCGAGATCACAAGTCGGACCCGAGAAAACTCACAAATATACCATAGGTAATCAAGCTTAGACTTACAGAACAAGAGAATTTCCTATTTTCGCAAGTCTCCAAGGATATATCAGCTCGAAGCATTGAAGGCGCCACCGAAACGAAGCGTTTCTGCCTTTGGACCCTAAGGCCCCACCGACGGCCCACGTAGGTACGTTACACATACCACCTAGACCCACATTCTATTACTTACATAGGCCTGAGAGAGGCCAGCTTCAATCCGAAAACCTGTGTTGTCCATCAAAGCTAGTCACATCGTCCAATCAAAATGCAGCAGTATAGAAAAGCCCACCAGATGTTAGGCGGCGAAAGGAACACGAGCAGCTAGAATAGGATTGCAACCCATCAACCTTTGCCTCTTTTGCATGGGCTACTCGAGCGAGGAGCAAGGTCATTTCGATGTCTCAGTTCAAAGTTTTTGGTCATAGCTCTTGCCTACAGCCGTTCATAAAACCGATGCGACCTTGGGTTTGCTGAACTTGTCGAGGTCTTTTAACTTTGTGGAGGTCACCGAACAGAAGTGATTGTTCACAATGTTGGCAGTACGTTTGGGATCCATGATAGTGTTAGCTTCTATTTGCGCTGCACAAAGTATGTTGAAACTACTGCTGTACCTCGATAGTCGGCCCTGGGTTCAGCTAACATGTACAGACTCGACTTCGCTCTCTACTTCGAGCCCATCTACATTTATATCTTCTACTTCAGCGCCAGCCTCATCTTCAGCATTCAACACAACGCTGGCAACTCAAGCCCCAACTGCGATATCCACCCGTACAGCTAATCGAACCGTCACCGTCACACGTAAGACTAGTTTACGTTGTCCCTGCACAGATACCCAAGGCAATTTGAACGAATGGCCTTCACAACACTTCCGTATATTGAAAGTCTCAGTTATAACACGTCACTGATGTATTCAAGTTGTCAGGAATGGCTCTGCAGAGCATTGTCAAGCCCAGCTTGAGGCCTGGGAATCTTCGTCCCTGGATTGGGTCGCAACTCCCATCTCTACCTACACATCTACCGTGACAGATGATTACACATCCACCATCCTCTCAGAAACAAATTATGAATGTACAATGACGTGTGGTACTATTGCTACGCCGGTCCTGTTTCCACCACCCTGTCAACAACCCACATTGTCTCAACCTATGTTAACACATACACGGATTTCGCTCGATATCCTACTCCAAAGCCGAATTGTACAATCGCGGACGATGACTGCCTCAGCATGAAATCGACATGGTCGAAGATTTCAAGCGAGGTTTTCAGTGGAACACAGACCGGTGCACCAACCTTGACCTTGCCGGACCGTCCGAAATGTACCGCGTGTTCATCTTCAGCATGTACATTTCAGCGAGGGGGCGTGGATTTGTACTTTTGGCCAGTGACAACGTCCGTTAGCCGAGACTACTGTGCATTCGAACCAACTAGCTCTTTTGTAACGGATTTGACTCAAGATGTTAATAACAGTACGCAATCATCCCAGACCCGATCAAAGGTTCCAACTAATAGAACCGTAGCATTCGTTCCAACCACTACAGGCCCATACACGGTTGTTGACGGTATAACCATGTATCAAGGCAACTTATATCTGCCAATTCACGAGCCCTTTGTCGTAGACAACTGTGGGAATGAGATTACGCGTGCAAGCCCTGGTCACAATGTCGGTACGATTGCTTCTAGTGACTTGTATAGTTTACGCAAGTATCCTGGAAATTTGTCCCCGTATCCTGTTAACTACGATGACTTTAACACTCCTGTACCATTCAGGTAAGTAACTTCCCACATGTCTCATCTCCAAGTGCAGCCTTAACATCCTCCAAGTGCATACTACGGTCAAAGTACCTGCTGGCGACCTGCATGCTCGGTTGTCTTTCAAGACTCCTACCGTCCATTCATGCTTATGCCGCCCCAAATCCGGAATCTAGATTCAAATTGGGCCAGTTGCGAGTTCGATAAATATGGTCTTTTTGACCCTCCCATCGCACTAAGAAGTGTGGGAGATATGTTCTCTTCAGCAGCTCCCGAGCCAACAGCTCCGTCTCCCGCAGATCCAGTGACAACGCCAGCCACTCCAGGGCAGTCTGGAAGTAATGGTAATCCAGGACCTACCGCCGTTCCCGACCCAGAAACCACTGCCGATCCTGAGCCTCCCAAGGACCCTCAACCCTCTTCCGACCCAAAACCTACGCCTGACCCTCAGCCAACTACTGATCCTAATCCCACACAATCTGCGAGCGATCTTTCGTCCAGCGACCCTCCACCGAATGATCCTCCCACAAATGATCCTCCCACAAATGATCCTCCCACAAATGATCCTCCCACAAATGACCCTTCGACGAATAACCCCCCCGCCAACACTGTACGCGCAAACGATCCTCCTGCGAGCACTGATCCATCGCCCAACAACCCTCCTGCGAACGATGGCCCTTCGACAAATAACCCACCAGCGAACAACGACCCATCAACTGGCATTCCTCCATCAAATAATGAGGCGACCACGGGTATTCCTAACCCTACTGCAGGTCAGGATCCATCTTCAAATCCAAATCCTAACCCTACAAATCCGCCTGCGAATGATCCAGCGAACCCCTCTGTCAATAATCCGACGAATGCGCCTACCAATAATCCTACAAACCCTCCTAACAACAACCCCCTGGCGCCAGTTGTCAATATCGGCCCTTCAACGCTCTCCGTTGACCCTTCGGGTGGTGGATTGATCATCAACCCTAGCTCAACCCTCAGCCTTGGTGACCCTCCCGTCACTGTGGGTGATCAAACCGTAAGCGTGGGACCCTCTGGCATCGTTATTATTGGACCCTCAGGAACTTCGATTGTCCCTACTGTTGCGCCAACCGTACCAACTACACCTATCACTCAAGAAATTACAGTCGATAGTGATACATTCACCCTTGTCAACAGCAACTTTGTGGTTGGCCCAGGCACAACTATTGGGCCTGAGGACCCTGCCGTCACAGTGGACGGAACGACATTCAGTGTTGTCACGACAGGTGTCGTAATTTTGAGCTCAGGTGGAGGGGCCACGATCGTTCCTACAGCCAGTATTACTCCCACTGGTGCTACAGAAGAATTCACCGGCGCAGCCCAAAAGGTGATGAAACGACGAAAGGTGTGGAGTTTTGCTGGATTAATAGGAGCTGTTGTTATGCTCTGGTAATCGTAATGAGTAATTATTGTGTAGTCTTCTAACGATTAATGTCGGTTTATGCTAGCTATTTAGCTATTACAGACACATAAATGAGAAACGTTCTTTCAACCCTTATTTATTGGCGTTCCTTTATCAGCCTCGATTGTGCGAGTTAGTGAAGCTTCTATATTGTGAGTAGCACAGGAAAAAAATCATTCCTTCGAAGAAAGCTTGGTACATACACTTGAATATGAGCAGAACACTAGATTATATTCAAAACACAGGAAAAAGAACCTTACAGCACCTGTCCGCAGGCAAGCCTTTGATTGGCTTATGTCTCATGACTCTGTCAATGTCAAATGATTTTGGTATGCACTGCAATTATTTAGGGGCCATGCAGATTTCACCAATAGTTATCAGTATCATTTCCATTCTCATCTTGTGGTTGTTTAAGAACCTTCGACGATTGGTTTTGGGGCTCTCGTCGTTCGTTGCCACATCGCATCGCATAGGCAGCACTTGAAGCAACACACTCGAATGCGGCGCAGCGCACGGCGCGGAGAGTCATACTTACACAACAAGGCACTTCTTTAATATCAAGTTGATCTAGCAACCAAAAAAGTTGAGACGACAGCAATGCCTTTTTCCGAACTCCCAGTAGAGATTGTCTCTCAAATCATTGGGGTATCTCAAGATCTAGAAAGCCCAAATGCCTTCCTTCGTTTGCGAAAGATCAACCGTAAGGGCTTCGCCATTTCGCAACGCCCAATGTTGACGTACTGCAGGTGTTTGTAACGATGAAGTAACAAGACGAGTTGCAACAACCGTATATGCTAGTAAAATAGTTTACAATGCCAGCGAGATGGCAGAATCCTTTCTAGCCACATTGTTAGGACACATGGTCCGGACAGCTAAATCACGACAAAATCCGTTCTTCAAGCACATCATTGCCGTCTCTGAATATCTTCGCAATCTCAAAATATCCTTGACTGCTCCCAATTCCACAGACAAGACGTGCCAACTGGATTACTGGATCGATCAGACTTGCTTTGTGATGGCTTCTTGCGTTATGAAACCCCTCACGCTGCCCTGGCACTTCAATTGGAACGGAACACCAGTCGAAGGCTCAGCCTTTATCACTGCGATTCGAAAAGAACATCTGGACATTATCGATGCTATGATTCAAGCGGGATCAACCGCAACCGCCTTCTGCCCATATCTGAATTCTCATGCCGCTGAAAGCGCTTGCCGGTCCGATACCACCGACGTTATTAACAAATTATTGTTGGCAACCAAGGAGAAATCGGAAGAGGAAATATCTCTGTGGTCAAATTCCTTAGTCTTTGCTATCTCTGAGCGAAAAATAGACATAGTACGAACGATTTGTGACCATTCTCCCAATAGTCGACTCTTGAAACATTCAGTTCGCCATGCTATCTCGGGGACAATCAAAACAAGCGAATGGGAAACATACAGAGTTATTGTAGAAACACATCAAGATCTGATGGCGGTTGAAGATCAATATAGATATAATGTGTTGATGTATCAGGCTGCTGCAAGAAAAGGAAATCAAGCTTTGATGTGGAAGGCCATACATGAAACGATGCGGCTGGGTCTCTTGCTGAAATGTCATGACTTTCTTGTCGACGCCATGCGATATGGCTTTTTGGATATTTGTCAATTCCTATTCGATCAGGACCTCAGTCATGCCAATTGTTTTACGACAGAGTTACGCAAAGACCTGAAATCTTCATTTGACAGCGGCCAATTGAGATGGGGGAGATATCTCGCCGAGGGAAACTGCATCGGTACATTTCGACTCTTCGAAGGCCGGCTTCTACACGTTGGCTTTGAGGGTTTCAAATTTATGCTGGCGGTCTCTTATGGGTCTATCAAAGTTGTCGAGTATGTTGCGAGAGCTGGCGTCGACGACTTTTACGATGATGTCGACCATTTGCGATACTCTGCGTTTGTCGTAGCCGCAGCGCGAAACAATGTTGACATGACCAGATTACTCGTTCGCATCTTCTCTTCTCGTCAAAAGAGTCGCACTGAGCTCGAGGTTTGGGAGTTGATGCCGCTCACTGCTGCTATTGATGCAGGCAGCCTTGAATTGGCCCGTCTCTTGATTCAATCGGGGGCATTTCCTGAAGATACGACTAGATTCAGAAGGAAATTCTCTAAGAAGCGTAGAGAAGCCCGTCGACTTCGCTACTTTTGTCTCATGCATACCCTCCGCTTAGACGACTTTTGGACAAAGAAGGATAGAATCTGGTGGCCAGAACAAAACTCAGTGACTGAAATCTTGGATATTGTCATTGGTTGCCGGGGCAGTAAGAGAGGATAGGTGTGGATTGCAAAGGCAATGACAGAGGGTGAGAAGGAGATGAGGGCTGGTGGCCAAAGACTAGAAGACTGTTCCCGCATTACAATCCCAGGCGGATCTTAATCCTATCCAATGATGGCGGGTGCAACATATATACCTACATAAGTAGCAAGTCTCTTTCTGAGTTACTAGTTGCAGTGCAACCGCGGGACTGCGCGTGACACACCCACCGTCACGTCACAAGAGTGCAAATAAATAAACATGTGGTATTTAACCATCAAATCTGAGAAGACTCCAGGATGAAGACTACATTTCGTCGACGATTTGGAAGTGCGACAAAAGAAAAGGGAAAGAATGGAAATTTCCACTCATCTGCTAGAGCGCACATAATCGCAACCTTTGCCGCAGCATGACACACTGTATGGAATATGGGCCTTTAACAAACAAAGCATGTCCTTCATCTTTACAAGAATTTTTTTACCCATCTGTCTTTGAATTCTCAACAGCAAAACACTCAATTGGAACACTTCTATGGAGAAAATTAACCCTGCTTATGTATACACTATCAGCGGAAAGCCACTCATTTATTGAACAATTCAGCACTCTCCTTCAAATATCAACACCGCAAAAACTTCCCAAGGACAAAAAAAAGAAAAGCTGAAAACATTCCCACATGTTCACTAATACCTTACTCCCCCAATCCGCTCCCCACTATACCCCCCATTCACAAACCCATCATCACAATAATCATATCCACACTCGTCCTCTTCTTCATCTTCTTCATCTCCATACTCATACCTCTCATTCCCTCTCCCATCGTAATCATACCGCCTGTGTTCATCCTCGTACCTCAACCCACCAGCAAACCCACCATCATTCCCCCACCCTCTCCCACTTCTATCCTCATCCATTCTCCTCCTCTGGACAAAATTATGTTTATCTTCAACCGGCCAAGGACTCGAGAACCCGCTTGAGACAGAATGTGCAGTATGCGATGTTGTACTTTGTGTAAAAGCCGGACCAGGAGTACTAAACCGTTGGCGTTGGCGTTGGCGTTGTCTATGAGAAGACGAGAACTGACATATCGAATCGTTCTCATCATCATCATAAATGCCGTCCTGGTCATCATACTCATCCTCGAAGTCGAATAAATCGTACTCCCTCTCATCATCATAATTATCAATCCAACCTGTCGAGCGTGTAGTTGGGACGTATCTTCGTGGAACCGCATCCCTCTCTCCACTCCAGCGACGCCTCGACAAATCTTCTGTTTGTCTAATATCTCTTTCATCCGAAAACCTCGTTCTCGATTCCGCAAGCATAGGTACATCGAAGCCCACGTTCCGACGAAGTGTAGCCGGCGAAGAAGAAAAACTCGGAGGGGTGTAGTCGATAGCTTTTACGCGCTGCCTAGCGAATCCTCCTCCGCCATCATACTCAAGGGGCTTCATCCGCTGCCTCACGAATCCGACTTCGCGATTATCGTCCCGATGGGATATATGCTCGTCGCGACTGTACCTCTGCCGTGCTGTGTATCCAGAATCTTCGCGTCTGCTGTCTGCCTCGTATCTTCCCTGTTTTTCTCCAGATCTAGATCCAGATCCAGATCCAGAGATAGTCTTGCATTGAGAGCGAGATATGTAATCTCCATCCGCGTGTACAGATCTCGAAGAACGATGGGAGATATAATCCCCATCATGATAACTTTTCGACGATCTGCGTTTGGACCGGTGTTTACTCGGACTGTTAGGCGCGGGTTTGGTATGATTGATGCTTAATTTAACTTCATACGAATACGTATACGACTTCCCGTTCGCGTCTCGAGATGGACGGCGATGTCGAGCTCGGGGTTCAATTTGTGTGGACATTATTCATCAGTGCAATAGATCTACTCCGAATTATCAAGAGTGGAAGAGATGGATGGATAGTCAAGGGATAGGATTTGTCTCCAGATCAAAAATTATTCCAATATTGCCTCGGCCTTGTTTGACTGCGCTATGCATGTATAGACACGTGGTTGGTTACTTGTTGCACAAGAAGGGTCATGTTTAACTAGCTCGTGCGTTGCATGCATACGTGCTATTTGCTGGCAGTTAGACTAAGCCAAAGGGGTGCCTACTGCACGCAGGGCGAGGCAAGACGAGGCGGACAGCGAGACGTCTCGACTACGAATCAACTCATGCAGCTTATAGCCCCAGCGGTAAGTGATTCAATTTCAAAGACTGATGTGACTTTACCACGTTAAACAACGACGAATGCACCAGCTAAATGAATTCAGTGGAGCGACTCATACAAGGGACCTTATACAAAGAAGCTGATCTTATCATACTCTGTACAAATACAATACAGAAAAGACGTCAGTGCCTATCACCTTCTCTCCTATCACTAAACCCTCTTTCTCGCCATGCTTGCCCAACATAGTCATGGTCCAACAAAGACAAGAACGCCGTATGCATGGCTATTTTCTTTCTCCGCATGTCTATAATACATTTTACACTTCTCTTTCTTACAAGGGATCCATATCGAGATCGAGATCGAGTTTTAATATGATGATGTTAGATGAGTTCTTCATGCGGTAGCAGTCTCGTCAGCCAACTCAGCCGCATCGCTGAGCTCATTGAGATTCATAGGGCCTTTTGGCCAAGTTTTGGCTCTAGCATCTTGGACTCTGATGATTCGTGACTTGGGGCCCGGCACGCAGCCTAAATATTCGTCAGTTGAGATGTTCCCTTGTTCAAAGAAAGCCAAATGCTGGCAAGACAGAACGTACCATTCACGCAAATGATGCCGTTGTCCGCATCAACCTTGAGAATCTTGAGACTCTTCACAGTGACATTTTGGTTCCCCATATTTCCAGGCATGCGCTTTCCAGGAAGCACACGAGATCCAGAGCCCTGTGAACCACCCGCAGAACCCATACCTCTGTGCATGAGGGACTGACCGTGCGAAGCCGGCTGACCACCAAATCCGTGACGTTTCATGCCCTAAAAGAATCCAATATCAGCACCCAATGTTATTCAACCAGGCTTGTTGGTATCCCAGGCAAAACTTACACCCTCAAACCCCATACCCCGACTCACACCCTGCACATCCACATACTGCCCCTCCGTAAACCAGTTCGCCGGAATCGTCTCCCCAATCCCCACCTGCAGCCCTTCCTTACCCTGCACCTTAAATTCAGTAACCCACCGCTTTGGACTCACTTGTGCCGCCGCAAAGTGACCCAGCATCGGCTTGGTCGTATTATCCGCCGTCTTGAAGCCCGCACCCACTTGCACAGCATAGTATCCGTGTATTTCGCGTGTCTTATATGAGATGACTTCGTTGCGGTCAAGCTGAAGAACGGTACAGGCCATGCGGCGCCCAGTTTCGGGGTTTATTATAGAGGTCATGCCCTTTTTGATGGCAAGGGCGCCGGTGCGAAGGGGTGTAACCGGAAATTTTCGCTCGTTAGCCTTGGTAACTGTGCTTTCGAGGGCCGGCTTCTTTGGGTGGAAGGCGAAGCGGTCTGGTTTCGGCGCAAAGGTGGACTTGATGGTACGGACGGGGGTGTATGAGGGCTTGGGGAGATGCGCTGTCGATTGTAGGAAAGGGGTCATTGATCGTGTCGACGAGGTAAGGAGACATGACTGGGGGATTGCCCCCCAATTGAAGTGTGCCTTGGGTGGCATTGGGTTGGATGTTTGATTGATTGCTACTGGAAGATGCGACTGGAGATTTTTGGATCAATAAACGTCCGAGCACTAGATGCCAAGAATGGTGCCACACGTGATGGACTACAGGAAACGCTAAACCCCTTATGAATATTCACCTTGGAGCATAAATGTCTTCCGAATTTGAAATGTAATGATGTAAAAGAAACAAGAGTGAAATAGCACAGGCATTCCTAAAACCTTAGCCAAAGCTGTTGATACCGCCCATGCAACCGTATATATCATACACCCATCTTTCCCTAGTTCATCCAGTGTATGCATGTCCCATCCAAGTAAAATCAGTACGTAAAACAGGGTATCCTCCCGAAAGGCACAGAATGAAAATAAAATCCTCGCCGCCAAAAAGCTCTTCTTATCCAAAAAGATGTAGAAAAATTCACACAAGATGAATCGAGATGAAACTGCTTTTGCCAATGCTGACCAGCGCATTCAATCTTCCCAATTGACCATTCGCACTTCGGCGGGGTTACCACGAGCGGTACAGTCTCGAGGAACATCCTGTACATTGTTAGCTTTCACTCATATTACGGAGGTTTATCGAGGGAGCTTACACGAACAACAACAGAGCCTGGATGGATGATAGCTCCGTTACCAATTCTGACACCAGCAAGAATCGTGCAGCCTGGGCCAATGTAGACATTCTCTCCAATGTACACATCAGCGGCAATCGCAGTACGATTGCTTCCCTTCAAGTGTTTCGAGTCCGTTGGGACTTTTTGAGTTTCAATAGTTACGCCAACGCCAATCGTCGTATTTCTTCCAATGGCGATCCTACCAGAGTCACAGAAGTTGCAGTTGGCACCGATGTCAACATTATCGCCAATCGAAATGTTGTATCCATAACTGCAATTGAAAGGAGTGTCAATATGGACACCACCACCAAGATGGCCAGTGACTTGGGGTTCGGCACCGCGATAATGCTGGACCCATCTTGCTGCAAGAATGGCCTTGAAATGTCGCTCGCGCTCCCCAGGGGCGATTTCGAGAGCGCCATTGCTTGTATTGTTAAAGCGATAAACCGCACTCCTGCATCGCTCACGCTCATCAACCAGCTGTGAGTGATAGGGAAGAAAAGGCTCTCCGCTTAGCATTTTTTCCTTCTCACTCTTCTGTGGTCGAGGTAATGTCTGCGCATAATGATTCGGTGGAGGACCGGGAGGACCAGTTGTGGGCGGGGGAGCCATGGGCGGTTGATGGCCTCCTTGCTGTGCCTGGTGGTGCAAGGCAGCCTCAGCAGTCACTGCGGGAGAAGAGTTGACGACTTGGCTCATGGTTTGAGGAGTATGATGGTAGATTCGCGGATTGTGCTGTCTTGAAGGAAGTGGACCCTGGGATGGGTGCGACACATGATGATCGTTCGAAGGGGGCCGTCCGTGGTTCGAAGATGCTGGCGGTTGAGAATATTCGGTAGGCGGAGGATGCTCTGACGCATATGACGCGCGAGACGGGTCGTTCCAACCGTTGCTCCAACCAGGCCTGGTTGACTGGCGGTTGTGTTCTTCGACAACAATCGGCCTTTCCCGGTCGGTGCCATTAGCCGTAGGGGCGGGTTCTGGGTAACCGTCGCGAGAAGCACCATGGCTGTTAAGACACGGTTAGATAATGCGGGCATCAGCAGGAAAATTCCGTCATAATACGAACCTGTGATATAGTTGTGCATTCTCAACAGGATATCTATCCTTTGCCTGCAGTGGAGGGTGAGGCTTCGCGGCTCCATTCTTTGGCCACGGAACTTTGTTCGCATAGCCCTCACAAATGAATCCTCCGCGGGTGCAGTTGTTGCCTACATTAAATCAGCCAACCAATCGGGTGCAGACGAACAATCAAAAACCACGAACATTCCGGCTTTGCTTCGTCACACTTCTTCTTTCGTCGCCGACATGTTCCACAGCCTGTTTTGGTGCGATTCGCGAATTGCTAGAAACGAAGTTAGCGCGGAATTCTCAGTTTTGTAATCATCGCATGAACATACTCTCTTCCTCTTTTTGGGGTCTACCTGAACACCTGCGCGGGTGATCTCGGTGGTGCTGGAGCGCTCCATTGTGCTTGGGTCGCTTATTGAACTTATTTGCGACTGGTGAGTGGAGTTGGACATGATATTATTCTGTGGCGGGTCTATGGGTCGTGGTTCCCGATGCTGGGAATCTGGATAGCCGTTGTTTGAAACTTCTTGAGAATCTCTCGGCCAGTCTCGGCCGCTGTCTCCTCGATCCATGGGAGGAAGTGTGCGTTGTTGTTGGTGGGGATCCATGGAGGACAAGTGTTGAACTTGGGATGGGTTATTTGGTGAATGGTCGGGGCTAACGGAAGCGTAGGACTCAATACGAGGCCTCGAGTACCCTACTGGGCATTCAGGAGAGTGATATGAGCGGTCGTCCTCTGTTGAATTTGATCGTTTTCGCTTCCCGGGGCTGGCAGGAGATCCCTCCTCGGGTGAAAGCGAGGGAGAAGTAGAGGAGTGATATCCGTTCTGACGAGGTTGCTCTGAATGCCTAGACGTAGTGGCCGAGGTCCACTCGTCTCTTGAAGGAATTGGCACTTTTTGGTCGACAGGTTGCTCGGGACTGTTTCGAGCAAACGGTCTCACATGAATGGTATCGTGAATGGTATCAGCAGTCATACCGTTCACACGATGCAGCGTCGGTGGTGAGTGCGAGGACGTTCTTCCATTCACGGCTGTGAATGCAGTTACAAAAGGTTCTCCAGTTTTCTCTTTGAGCATAAAGGGGGTGGTGTTGATCAAGGGCGCGTGTACAACAGAAGGCATGGTGTGTTCTGGAGTGACAGCCGCGGAGCAATGGATGGACAGTCTAGCGAGAGAGACTGTGCTCGCGAGGCGAGGGGAATGTGAGCTAGAATGCTATGAATCTGGACTTTTTTTGGTGTTCTCTCTGGCAATGATGGATTCGGATGCGCCGAGTCACTTCGCTTGATTTCTGGACGTTGTTTCCAAGACGCAGGTGGCAGTTTGTCTTTGAAGTTTCTGCGACACGGGCAAAATGGTGTTTCCCCGTTCCACAATACAATTCAAAAGGGCGGCTTTCGCGCTTATAGGCAGGCGGGGGAAAATGGTTGGCCACTTGACAGGATGAGGGGAAAAGTAAGACGAGGGGCGTCCGCAGTAGTAAGACGAGCAAGATCAACTGGAACCTGTGTGCAGCCCCGAATCCTTCCCAAGCTATTTCTTGTCTTTTTGGAGCTGTGGTGCACTGGGGTAGGCGTGCGGCCGGTGTCGGGACAGCACGCAGATTACCGGTGGAGTTTATAGATTTGGTTGCTGGAAGGAGTGAATGTGCGCCTTGCGGGGGGCGTGAGTGGGTGAGAGAGTGTAGGTGCAGCCAGGAATCCAGAAGGCAACAGTGGAGGGCTCGATCTCGATGATGTAGTGGTTGGTTAGTAGTCAGATGTGTGGACGGATGATCGAGGGCACGCAGGTTGGGTTGGGTTGAGCTTAAGCAGCAAGCACGGCAAGCAAGCAACGACAACAACGAGGCCGGCGCCCGTTGACGGCGACTGCAGAGTATAAAGAAAGCCGCAAGAGACAGAAGCTGGCCGGAGGAGGGGCGCAGGCGCAAGACAAGCATTGAGGAGCGAAGAAGAGAGCACAGAGCACCAGAGCCCTCGTCGAGAGAAACCAACTGGATTGGCGAAGCGTGAGTGGACAGCAGCAGTTCTGGGATGGGCTGGGCCTTGAGTGGAAGGCAATGAGCATCGAGCATTCGATTCAAGCCAGCATCGAGCGACCAGCAAGCGTCAAGCGTCAAGCGTCAAGCGTCCAGCATCCATCCATCCATCCACATCCATTCAAGACGCAGCCCTCATCCCTATCCTCTTTGCACATCGGCGGCGGCTGTTTGCCTCGCCTGCAGCCTGCAATGTGTGCACTAGATACTAGATGGGCGTCAAGGGCCCACCCCGGCCGCTGCGAGCTCATTGGCTGCCGCAATGGGGGCGTGCACGGGTGCGCGGCTAGCAGCCATTCACGCTCCGAGCCGGCCGATGTGAAGCTTCGACGAACTCCTCCATGACGTGCGTAGAAGACGGGGTTTTTTACATAATCCATGACCCTGCATATGTAGCACCTCGAGCACGTTTTTTTTGGCGAAAAAACCGCGTCTACAGCCCTAAAGCTCATCGTCGGTCGTGATGGAGGGGAGGAGAGCAGAGCGGGCGACCAGGGTGTAAAAAGACGCACGGGCTGTTTAGCGTCGTTGCGGGCCCGGCAGGCTGGCGATCGTTAGCGGCGGAACGCGGGCGCTCATCTTGTTGCGCAGGCTTCACACCGTCGCCGCTGTGGGGGCGGCTGATTGGGCTGGGCGGGAATTGGCACAAACTGCACGCCTGCAACGGCATCTAGGTCGGTGGGTACGGACATGGTATGGGCCTGGCTACGGTATGCGAGGGGGGTGGAAGGTGGAGGGGATGGATGATGGATGGGGGTGGGCGCTGAAAAAAGCCACTGGGAAAAGACACTGGACACTGGGCCGCTGAGACGCTGAGACACGCAGCTATTTTTGAGTCTGCCGCGCAGCGCGCCTAGCGACAAAAGAAGCTCCTGACTCCCTCGAAAGCGGCACTAGACTGGATAGATACACTACGGACTTGCATGCTATTATTACTGTGTGGGTGGGTAGCGGGTCAACTGGGTCGACCGCCTTCAACTGGCTGACCTGGTGCCTGTGCTTTGCAAAATTCCCTGGCTGCTCCCTGCTGTTTCCCCTGCTGCTCCCAAGCTATGGCGTTCCATCCTCCCGCACTGTGCGCAATGAATGTGACGGAGGAAGACGACCTCGACCTCGACTCTTTCGAACCTCGGACAACGCCAACTAACGAACGAACGGCCAGCATCCACTCCGCAACCGCCTGGCGCTGCTTTCGATCGTTCAGAGTTTCCATGCCCCGCGGTTCCTGTTGTCGCTGCTGTCACGGCTGTCCCTGTTGTACATCACCTTGCTGCTGCCCTATCCGCTCTCCTGTCATATTATCGCACCCTGGCCCGCCAAACCCGCCAGCGGCAGTCGGCCATGTACGCCATGTCCGTTTACGCCCTGGGCCAGCATCATACATATGTACTGAACAGCACAAACCCTCGGTGTGCCTGGCGAAGCGCCCAACATGCTCATGTCCTATGCCCTATGCCCGTCTAGGTTTCTCTTCTCGCGCGTCAACAAGCCAAATGCCAAAAAGCCAACTGCTCCCCTCCCCATCCCCTCCCCTCCACTCCACTCTACTGCGAGCTGCAACCGGCTCCGCCTCCCTCTGGCTAACCGCCCGACCGGATGACTGCGCTGTGCTGTTCCACCGCCTTGCTCAATTAAGAAGGCATCTTAGCCCAGCCGACGCGTTTCATTTATCCCCCAGGATTCTGTTCAAGGGCTCGCCGGCTTTCCAAGGCTGTCAACGCACTATCATGGGCCAGCTATCATAGAGTTTCTCCAACATCGTGGGCCGGCAGGGCTTGCCGTCGATTCATTCAAGCGCCGCACAGTAGGCCCAAGTGGTAGGCTGTACTGTAGTCGTAGTATTAAGTCGTAGTATTATTATCCCACTACTGTACCCACCCGCATGCATACTAACACCCACACACACCCCATCTTGGACGCAATCTTGCCGGCCCTGTCAAGCTGTGTCTTGTCGGGCCCTAAATAAAGGCCTGCGGTCGGGTCGGTCATCTGGCCCTCTCGTTTCACCCCTTCACACCTCCAAGTCGATCCTGCCCCTCAGCTGTGCGGCGTCGCGCATAATCCTCGTCGTCCTGGCGGCCTCCACGCTGGCCAGCCACGGTCTGCTGTTGAGCGGTAGAGCCGTAGAGCCACCGACTACCATCCCCCATCACCCACTAGGGCCAACGCCGCCGCCCGCCGACAAACGATGTCGTCTGTTCCCGCTAGACGTGTGGCTGCAGTCAACCGTGCCGCGTCTATTGAGTGAAAAATTGAGACGACGCACTCCTGCCCGTTCGTGGTTGGTTGCCACTGGCTCCTTCCTCCACCCATTCATACCACTAGATACTTTACTCTAGTAGTCTAGCACTCCTTCCACAGTAGTCTATCCTCCTCCGCGCGCTTTCCCGCACACTCTAATCCCACTTCCCTCCACTCACCTCTCACCACCTGCTCTCCCGTACACCACAGTGACCACAGCTACCGCACCATCACCGCATCACGCGCCCACGCTCCAATCCCATCCAATGCACCCCCAGATTTCCCCATGGCCCTACTCTAACATCCAATGCTTGCGTGCTTGAGCCGCGCCCGTTCCTGGCCTAGTCGGCTAATACTCGACCTTAGACGCTTGTGGCAACTTAGCCGGGGGGCCTATATCGATTTGAATATCCGTCTCTTCGATCAAAGAGTCCCAGCTGCCTCCGGTCGTTTGGCTGATCAGTCATGCTTCTCTCCCCAAGTATTCCTGCAGATGGCCCCAGGGTCAACCAATAGCCCTAAATCCCTCATCCGGCGTCATGCATCGGTTGAAATGCAAACGGGACTAAGGCCAGGGTTCCAACCTACTTTTCTGTCGATGTGCCGCAATGTGCCTGGGGATTGGGCGCAAAAGGCCATGTAAGAGCCTCCTCTATCATCGCCCACCCCCATGAATGTATCAACACAATATTTCCTGGACCGTGTTGCCCATCCCTCCATCCCCTCGAAGCGCTCGGGATATGCCAACCTCGCTCGCGTCGCCTCGCGCATTGCTTTGCTGTTCTGCCCACCTGGGTCCGCGCCGTTCCGCTCCCGTAGCGATCAGACACAGCTGCTGGGAACTGCGGCGTAGGGGCGCTCTCTCTGCTGGGACACTCTGCTCTCCGCAGACAGTAAGGACCCTCCCTTGCTCTCCAGCCCCGAGCATTATATCACACACACGTTCGCTGGGCTGTGCGGTGTGGGCGAATCTCCTTGCGTCCATTTCCGTCTCCCCAATTCGGGAACGAATGGGAATAGTTGTCCCGCCGCCAGGCCGCAAACCAAGGATCGTGACGCCTGCCTAAGGATTGGTGCGCTTACTTTGGCCTGATGCTGCCTTAGCGAGCTCGTGGCTGCCTTTAGTCTAGTCAACTACTTCTTGAAGCGCGCTTAATACTGTGAACCTCACCTCGTCAAATCCATGATGAAGGCGTGCCACTTACTACACGTGAGATGTGGTTCAAAGTTGGAATTAAAGACGCAAATGGACAATGATGATACGAGCAGTGAGGCCGACAACAGATGATGGAGATGGGGGCCGGATGAACCGCGCACGACAACACGTGTTGGGTCATGGGTTTTAAAAAAAGATCGTCCTACCGATAGGTATGCCTTGCGCTTGCGCTTGCGCGATTGCATGGCCAGGCCAGCCTAGTCAGAGTCGCCTACAGTACGGCTGTTCCTACCGCTTCTATATATCGCGATACCGGCATGCAACTTCATATTGTACAGTTCATCATAATCGGTCTACCTCCCCGACTCTCCCGCCATCCACCTTTCCTTTCGGCTACTGTTTTTCACTTGCTGCGCCGGACGCGCGGTGCGCTTAGCAGTAATTACAGCCGATGTTTTCTTCGCCGCACTGGGATGGTGAAACCTTGTGAGTGCGAATAAACCTACTTTCTCCTCCAAGCAACAAACCCATGGACCTACGCCAACGTGTTGGATACAACTCAGACATCTGACTGGCTGGCAGCCGGGCGCTTGGCGCATGAAATCGATGAAGCCCCCAGACGAAGTCGGGTTTGGTTAGGACGATCGCTTTATTCTACCTAATACGAAAGGAGGAGCATCATAATGTTGTGTAGACAGCACAGCATATTTCCTATTCTCCACTTTCTCCCACTCCACTCCTCATCGTCCTCGGATTGAATAAAGTGCGGCGTGCGTAGCGTAGCGGCGCAGCACATCACACACTAGATCCCTCATTCGCTTCACTTCAGTCAGTATCTTCAGGCTGAGAAATGCAGGCTGCGCGAACCCAGATGTGAATTGATGTGGCTGCCTATTCTAATTATCTCTTTTTCTCTTTACCCTGCGCTTGCCTTAACTTAACGGCTTGCTTTCAATCCATTATTGTCGCTCATGGCGAACGCAGAACCTATGCCTCAGTATACCACATGCGCAGGCGATCCACATATGACACAGTATCGAGCCTCGCCACACACCGACTACGTTGAATGCGTGGTAGCCCTGCTTTGATCTGATAATTGTAGGAGGGGCCGAGTGGAGCCGGACATTTTATTGGTAAATGGTACGGCAGAATCCTCATCGTCCCTCTGCTCTTTCGACCAGATCTATATTTGACGCACTCCCGCTAATAATAATACAACTTACTTCATAACTAACCTCGGCGACTTCAAGTTTCTGTACCGCTTCATTCGCCTTCATTTGCCTTGTCTTACTCTGCTCTTTCTTCTTTAACTTCGCCGCCGCCTTCGCCGCCGATTGGACTGTCACTCCAAATGCTACACAGCTGGACTGCGCCACCCGAAGGCTCCGACATATGGATTGCCTAGAAAAGACCTGAGTGATGGAAATCCTGCTCTACGAATGTATGTCTCATGTGAAGTTTTCCAATGCCCGATGATTGTCAGACTGATCCAGTCGGTCAGCCAGACAGTCAAGCCTCGTATTGTCAAGCAGTCAGCTTTGTCGCAGCTGCCAGACCCGAGAACACACGTCTCCTATTTCTTGAGTGCTTTGTCGCATTCCGCAAGAAGTATAGAGCGTTGCACCAAGCCATGGAAGGCTCTTGGGTCAAGGCGGACTGTCCGGACTAGACTAGACGTTTGTCTCCAGCCGCCTGGACAGTGGCTGCGGCGTAGTCACCAGCCAGCTAGCCTAACGACAGGAAACGAGGAACGAAATGAACGAAGTAGTCCCGTCTATCGGTGCATGTGATGACCTCTCTCGCTCCCTTTCTCCTGAGACGAACTCCCTTGCTTGTGGAGCACGCGGTAGCACTAATACTGCTGGTAATCAACCAACCAGCTAGCTAGTCAGCCCCGTTTTCCAAATCGACGTCTCCTTCCCGCGCAGATCGCCATGTTCTCGACGCCTACAGTACTGTTGAGCTAGACGTTCGGGTCTTGTCAATACAGCTCAGCACATCGCATCACCCAGCACACAAGAAACTTTGCCGTTATCTCATCTGTTAGTCTCTTGCTCACTGACACAAATCTATTTCCAACCTAAATATCAACTACACAAAACGGGCCTTCCGCCCGCACCATCCGAAAGTACCGTTCAGCGTAAACCCCTCACCATGGGCTCGGTTCGGTTCTTTGGTGGTTCACTGTCCTTCGGTTTGCTTATCCGACGTCGATTATGCACTCTCCCCCTCCCCCTTACATAAACTTTCCAATGGTACTGTGGGTCGTCTCTAACCGACCTCCTACGCTCCACATATACGATGAACTTCCTCCACATCGGCTCACCTGTCGGCCCAGGCAGCAGGACCAAGTACGCAGGCTTCATCCTCAGCTCTAGCTGCATAATCTTGCTTGAGGCGCCTCCCGAGAAATCCGCAATCGAGAAGCGTATGCTGCGCCTCCTTCCCTCCCATGATCATGATCACTCTCTTTTCTTTCACGTCAATTCTCTTACTACATGTAAACCAGCCACCAATCATCACGCTCAGGCAGAGGAGATCCAATGCACTGGGACAGGGAACTAGCATCGAGCCACTTCCATCCCATATATTTACCAAGATCGTCATACCCGGGGCCCAACTTTCAGCCCAGCCCAGCTCAGCTTATCCCAGCTCATACTCCATTCAACGTACCCTACATATAGAACAAGCCGACATATACTGCATTCAGAATCTTGTGCATAAGTTCTGACTCTGCTCTACGGCGCGGGGAAACCGGTAAGTGAGGGTTAAGCTTCGGGATTCAGGTTCTGGCGTTTAACGTTTGGTTTTTTGCTGTGCCGCATTGATTTACTCTGGGGGTGATGTGATTGATTCCATTAGCAGAATTCGGGCGAGCAATTCAAGTGAGAAGAGTAAATCGTCTAGTTGAGTGTTAATGTGTGCGCATGTGAACGATGAGCAAGGTAAACACAAAGATGGAAGTGAAACGGAGAAGCGAAGGGTGGTACGAGGATGAGTATCTGCTGTATTGAAGTCAGGCTTATTGATACGTTGTGGTGTGGCGTGGAGTGGTTTGTTACGGTGGGGTTAACTGTTCTTGATATATAGAGATGGTGGAGTAAGGGTTATAAGGCGAGTAATAGTACAAGGCCAGCCACTTTTATAGGATTTTTCACGTATCTGCGAAGTTTGGACCAGCTAGTAAAGCTAAGCTTAGTCCCTGGGGGTGGCGGGTTGATGGACTTTGAGGTGACTTTGAGGTTGAAGCTGAATTTTGAGGGCCATAAGGAAACTGAAATATTTTTTGTACTTCAGGAGTATAAGTATGCAGCAACATTTTTCTTTTTTTGGAGATTTCCTTCTTTCTGTAGAGCGTAAGATTGTGTCATTTACATAAGGCGTAAGGTAGGGTGAAACAAAAATTGTTATTTATTGTTATTATATCCTTGGAGGTATATGAAAAGCACGTAATTTTCTAGCACTTTTTCTCTTCTTTTTTTTTTTCGTGTATGTAAAATGGAATATTTTATTCATCTCATTCCTTTGAAATCCCTCCATTAATCTTATGGTTATTAAAGTATTAGAAAATTATAACACTTCACTTGCATTTCTCGGCCCGCGAGCACAATTCCCAAGTCAACACAAATGAATGTAAAGATGAACCAAGGAAATATAGTTTGAAAGCAGGAGAAGAAATCTATGGTAATGGGGTTGCCTTGTATTGATTTATCTATTTGCCTCTTTCTTCTTCTTCTTCTTCATTCATTATTCACTATATTTCCTATCCTCACCGTATCCTCGCCTTATCATATTTTCTACAAGACCGATGCACAGGACAGGTTAGGTTGCCTTCAACACATCACATCATATGTGTGTTCTACGTACTTGGCTCGCGTACCTGGACTGGATTAGACTGCATTTATTATAGGTTTATCTGTCGCTCAACTATACTGCGCCGAGTTTAGTTTCCAGAGAAGACAAGCTCCTTTTTATGCTTTTTGAAAAGCAGATAAGTTTAAATACTGTCGATAGTCTTATCGCTCACTCTACTTTTCTTTTAATCCCAAGACTACAATGCTTTCTTTTTTTTTTTTGTTGTGTCTGTTGGTTTGTGTGCTGTGCACTGCTCATAATACTCAGTCACTATGTATCTGCCTTTGCAGATTTACAGGTTTTCAGAAGACAAGTTATCATATGGACTAAGTATGCATTGATAGTAACATTGATAATCGAGCATTTGGGCGACAAAAACATTTCACCTCCATCAGTGATAAAGCCAGCGGCCACCCACGTCATCTAATCCATCATCAGGTTCAAAGAGAAGACCTTCCGCCTCGCACTAACGATTCATTTCATACTGTCATACGTAAGATAAAAGCTTTCTAATAACACAGACATCGCACCAACATCTAAGCCCTTTGACCCCTTTGCTTATCCATCCTCTTATTTCTCCTGCAAACGCCCAAACCCCAACTCCACACCAGACCCTAGAGCACGACGCAATTCTACGACGTCTGCAAACTAACCTGGCTCACACCCTCGCTAACCTCCTCCTCCACTGTCTTTGCAGCAGGCGCCTCGCCCTTTCCTCCCTTCTCTGCCGCCTCAACACCCTGTCCGACACCTGATGGTTCTGCAGTAGCTGCAGCAGCCTTCGCCTTCTCCGCCTCCTTCTTAGCCTTCTTGCGTTCTTTGTCTGCCTTCTTAGCCGCTGCCTTTGCAGCCTTTTCAGCCTTTGCTCTACGCGCCTCCTCGCCACCAAACTGCTCACGCCATTCCTGCTCCTTCTCAGGCTTGATTTGCGAGAAGAGATATGCGGCGCTGCCGATCTTGTGGCCTACAGGGAGGGATCGGGCTTCCCAGTTGTCGGGGATAATGAGGAATGAGGCGTTGAGTTGCTGGAGGATGAGGTTGGTGGTCTCGGGCCTATGAGAGTTAGTCAGTGACTTCGCGAAAATACATTACACTAAATGTAATACAGAAAATGTTGCAGTAGGAGTGTAAACGCCAATTGGGTAGATGCAGTAGCGCCTTCGTGGTTTGTGCCATCCTAGCCATTGTGTTGTAGGGAACATCCAAACTTACATGTATGGTTGGATGAGAGAGGCGAGGAGGTGAATGTGGCTAAGCGCCAACCCAACAACTGCCGCGCAACGATCAGGCTGCTCGGTCGCCAATTTGTTATCTAGGCGGTTATCTTGTAGCAATGTGTTGCCAAGGCTGGATAGGTGCATCGCTGTAGAAAGTGCCGCCTTGATCTTGACATCCTCTAGCTCTTCAATGTAACGTTTCAGCACCTCGTTGACCTTCTTCTTGTGCTCAGTAAAGTAGGGATCGTCAAATTTGGTGTAATCCGGGATCACCGAGTCGTATACCTTGGAGTTCACGAACTTGATCACGCGGTTGACGAAATTACCAAGGTTCTTGAGCAGTTCGTTATTATTGGCCGCGATAAAGCCATCCCACTCGAATTCTGAGTCGCCAGTCTCTGGTCGATGCGACAATAGATAATAACGCCAGACATCCGAAGGAATTCCCGTCTCCTTTGCGTTATTTCCAAACACACCAATTCCACGCGATTTCGAGAACTTGCCTTTCTCGTAGTTCAAGTACTCTGTCGTTGAGATGGTGTTGAGCATGGTCCACTTGTCTTTTGTGCCGATCTGAGAGCAAGGGAAGACGACAGTGTGGAAAGGTACGTTGTCCTTGCCCATGAATTGGTAAAGCTTGACGTGTTCAGGATTCCGCCACCACTTCTCCCACTCGTCGGTGTATGTCATAGTGATCGAGACGTAGCCGATGCAGGCATCGAACCACACGTACATGACCTTGTCTTCATAGCCCTCGAGTGGAACGGCAGTACCCCATTTGAGATCCCGAGTAATACCACGAGGTCGCAGGCCTTCTTTCAACCAAGACGAAGTGATGTGGACACCGTTAGAGCTCCAGTTACCCTCGGTGCTAGATTTCTTGAACCACTCTTCCTCTACGGGCTGGAGCTTATCTAAGCAAAGATATACGTGTTTCGTCTCTCGAGGTATCGGGGTGGCGCCATCTAGTTTGCAGCGAGGGTTCTTCAGCTCAAGGGGGTCGAGCAAGTGGCCGCACTTGTCGCACTGATCTCCTCGGGCATCATCGTAACCGCACAGCGGACAGGTTCCTTCGACAAATCGATCGGCCAAGAAGCTCTTGTGGGTCTCGCAGTACGGTTGTGTAGTGGTCTGTTCCTCCAAATATCCATTCTTGTGGAGCTTTGTAAAAATGTCTTGGGCAATGAAGGTTTGTTCCTTGGTAGGTGTCCTGCCGAAGTGGTCAAATGAGATGTTGAACCACTGGTAGACCTCGGAGTGTAGGGCATAGTATTTGTCGCAGAGCTGCTGTGGGGTCATTTTCTCCTCAATCGCTTTCGTCTCGGTGGCAGTTCCATATTCGTCGGTACCGCAAACGTAGAGGGTGTTGTAGCCGCGAGCGCGAGAAAAACGGGCAAAGACATCGGCAGACAGGACACTGCCAACAATATTGCCTAGGTGGGGAACATTGTTGACATATGGCAAAGCACTCGTGATGAGCACATTGCGCTCGCCCTCGACGGGCAAAATCTTCTTCTTTTGCTCAGTCATGAGAGTAGAGTCGTGTGAGGGTTAGCTGTAAACAGAGGGTGATTAGTTAGGAACGTCAGGGTCCAAGAGATTCCGAAGCGTACAATAGAGTTGCAGGATATTAACGATTAGCTTGCTGCAGAAAAAGTGCATCAATGGCTCGGCGAATTTTGGGTTCCTGGTGTGTGTGTGAGTGAGTCAACGGTTGTGATGACGGGACTGAAGCTGTCCAGAAACAATCGGAAACGGAGAAGCCCCGCCATAGAAAGTACCCCGCCACAGCCACACTAGCCACTAGCGCCACCGCCAAAAAATTATGGGCATCAGACTGCAAGTGGATATATGACTTCTTAGAATGCAATGCAACATCAGTCGAGCCCAAAAGCTAGTTTATATCTTGGAATACCACCAACCCAGAATAACTTCGATCTTGCCCTCTTTACCCAGGTTTGGCTCCACCTGGTTTTACGGTTTTACACGCGTTTATTCACAGCCTAGACTACAATATTTTGATACATGAAGGCGATCAAAATCCAAAACGCAGGAAAAGAAAACAAGTTCTTAAAACACTAAAGGAAGAGAAGAAATATATCACACGGTGAAACAGAAATCAGGATTCAATATTACAATATAGTTGAACCTAAATATCTTCTCGAATGATCTAACGCCGAACAAAAATAAAGGACGTAAATCCTGGGACTTTCGAGCCTCGGAAATACAGACGCATAACGCTTTCTACCTTCAAAACCACCACCCTGCTTCTTCTTATACACAAAATCATATCGTTGAAAATTACACAAAGATAATCTCGGGCCTACTCCACCAATGGCTCAACAGCAGCAACAACCACCAAACGACCTAAGCGATCCCTTCGACACACTCCTCACTCTCGAAGATTCCCTCTACACCACCGCCTACACCCTCGGCTCCCGCGATGGTGCTCGAGCCGGACGTATCGAAGGCCGCGTTTTTGGCCTAGAAAAAGGGTTCGAGAAATTCGCTGCATTGGGGCAACTTCACGGCCGGGCATGTGTATGGGGCGCCCGGGTTCCATCTTTACAGAGTGCACAGCAAAGTCAAGCCCAAAATCCATCACACCTAGAATCTCAACTTCAAACTCTTCATCAGGATCAACAAGATGTATTAGATTCTGGAAGCGAAGTGGCGAGCAGGTCTGAATTACAAATGTTACCTCCCCTTCCCACGAACCCCCGACTAGCAAAACACGTCAAAACCCTCCATTCCATCACCGATCCTGCTACCTTCTCAACTCTCAACACCGAAGAAGCAGTCGCAGACTACGACGACCGGTTTAAACGCGCGGGCGCAAAGACTAAGGTTATTGAGCGGATCGTAGGGGAGACCGACGACTGTAGGTCTTCTAATTTGCCCGGTGGTGCAGAGGGGTCTGAAGAAGTAGGAAATGGGAATGGAAATGGAAAAGGAAAGCCGAATTTGAAAGTTGCCGGGGAAGATAAGAGAAAGAAGCAGGGTGGTAAAACAGACAACATGGAGGATTTTACTGGGGGTCGGCTGGGCACTTGAGTGAAACTGGGTGGAGTCGAAATTAAGAAACATTTGAATTTGGGAATTGAGATGATGATCATATGATTTGGGTTGTTTTTGTGGTTGTTATGGATCGTATATGCATGTCCAGGAAGGGGGACTGTTTGGGTATGGAATGGATACGCGTCCAACCAAGCTTGAAAGTCGAGCGTATTCACGTCAAAACATCACTACTAGTTAGGTGCATACATGTCATGCAATTCAAATGAGCAGTAATATCACTGGTAGCTCCTGCCAGTAGCACAGATAAGCAGCAACATAGGACGATTCGGGTGGAGATATGTCTGATTGGGAAGGGTTGAAAGGAAGGCGCAACGCAGGGCGACTCTATATGTTGGAAGCACCGAGGACCGTCATGATATACCGTCGAGAGACAAGTTAGAAGAAAAGAAAGACCTCCAAGTGACTTTTGGTCGTATTACCACAGCTACCACACCTCACTACACTATCCTAGAAAAGAAGCCCCGAACCACGGGTATAACCAGATTACCCCAGGGCCGACACCTTGCTAAAACATAAGAAATTTAGAAGTCAGAATTTAGGGCTCGTTTGGACTAAAACCATATTCAAGAAAAAAAGGGTAAAGTGCGTAGAAAGTATGCTGTCCCCAACAGCTTCCTGGTTTCGTGCTTAGTTGCTGCACTGGTATCATACCGCAAACTCCCACCACTCAGACACTGCTACATGTAGCATCCCACACAGCATGTCCCCAACACTCGCTCAGACAGTGTCAACGATCGGGCTCGCTCTGTCCACACGTGGAGGGCCTGTAGCCTTGCCACCCACGCTATCAACCCGATTATGTGCCGGGAACTCCTAGTACCCGTTCATGGTCATGCGCTGACTGTTCCTGCTAAGTTCACGATCCGCGGATGGGGAAATGGGTCGCGAGCTATGGCCACCAACGGCAGAGCTCTCCTTGAGAGCCAAAAGCTGCTTAGCACGGAAAGACTCGTAGTGGATTTGCGAGGTGGTCTCGATCAGGTCTTGCAAGTGCGTGCGAGTGAGGAAGTTACGGAGGTAAACGAATTCGCAGTGGTTCTCGTCCTCGACTAGATGACACATTAGCATGAATGTCTATTATGTGATAGGAAGCTTGTGTAGCTTTACCGTTAATGACACCCCAGCGGTTCTGGCGACCGCGAACCTGCTTGCCGTTGACAACAATAGTCTTCTCAGAGCCAACAACAGCGAAGGGCATGAATTCCTGTTGTGTAGAGTTAGTGCCGAGGGTTTCTGGAATTCTGCTACATGGATTCCTATACCTTAATAGACTCGTTCATAGCGGCTTCCTCCTGGTCGTGCTCCTCGTTGTCGTAAGGGTACATCCTCAAATTGTGGAACTTGAACTCCTCCTTTATCCTCTCCTTGAAGGCAGCGCGCTCCTCAAGGGTCAAGCTGTCGCTCTTGGCGATGACAGGGACGACATTGACATACTCGCTAAGCTTCTTGAGCACAACAATGTCAATAGGCTTCAGGGCGTGGCCCGAGGGCTGGATAAAGAACAAGCAGCAGTGGATGCGCGTGTCCTGAAGATACCTCTCTCGCTGAGCGGTGAGTTCCTTACGGAGGTAGGCGCTGTGCTGGTCCTTGATGTATTTGACAATGGGGTCCCAGCAGCGCTCGTTGTTGATCAGGTCACCGTAGCCGGGGGTGTCCACAATGTTGAGGCGTAGACGGACACCGTTTTCCTCGATGATATGTGAGACAGCCTGAATCTCGGTGGTGCTACGGATCGGCTCTTCGGGCAGGAGACGACCCTTGCTGTCCATAAGGTGGGAGGCGAAGATGGTGTTGATGAGGGTCGACTTGCCGAGACCCGTTTGACCTGTGAACAAGGGAAGATACACATTAGCTTCGATACAACGGAAATACGCAGCTCGAGCTGTCTCAGAATGGGTGGAGCTTACCAACACAGATGACATTGAACTGGAACCCCCGCTTCACCAACTTCTTCTCAATCTGCTGGGTGATGCTGTCGAAACCGACATAGCTGTTGGGGTAGACCGACTGCTGGTTGAATGCGGCAGCCATTGCGGGCAAATCGGGCCTGGGTGCCGAATGTGTGTAGTGCTAGAGCTGCCGGGAGGGTGTTTGAGAGATGTGGAGGGTTGGTGGAGGCGAAGAGCGTTGTGTACAAATAGTTCGGAGACGCTGGCGTGGACTTTCTCGTGGTGTTGCAGGCGCGGAAAGGGGCAGCCACCAAGCGAAAACACGCTAGCGCTGGGTTAGGAAAGGCGTAGCAACGTCCAGACTGGGGTTGCATTTTATTCCATTGAACAGCTCAACGACACCACCGAGCACACCCCGATTGTTTGGCCATTCATCGCGAGCAGAATTGCCCTCTGTCGCAATGGCTCTCGCCCGCCCGCTGCCTCCGCTGTGGCAGACGCTGCTGCCCGGCCTCAATGGCCCCGTCCGCCCTGTCCTGGACCTCCCCATCCTCCAGCGGCTCTCCCAACCTTTCCGAACACTTCCCACGCCATTCGCCGCTCTAGCAGCGCCTGCACTCTCGCTACCGTCATTTCCTTCTCTAACAGATATCTGGGAAGGTATTCTGAAAGCAGTACCTAAGAAGAAGACGTCCCATCGCAAGAAGCGCCAACGATTTATGGCTGGCAAAGGATTGCAGAACCTCACGTCATTGAACAGGTGCTCTGCATGTGGAAGAGTAAAGCGGGCGCACATCCTGTGTCCATACTGCGTGGACGGTACGTCATTGCACTTGTAGCACTCATTGTTTGTTCATGTATTCAACGACAGAGCAATGTCGCATCACAAACAGAGCAGTAGAATGCGGTCTAACGTATCATTACAGCTATTAAAACCAACATCTTCGGTCAGCTGTCATGGGGCGTCCGAAGGCCAACCAAGAAACAGGCCAAGCAACTTAGGCGACAAGACAAAGAGGTCAAACAGCAGACTCGCTCTACCGAACCCGATCCAAGGCAAGAGGAACACATCGTCAAGCATACGGGGTGGAAGCGGTGAGCGGTCAGGGCTTAGATGTAGGATATGTATAATTGCATTGAAGGAAAGAGCGGCAAAACAGGAGCTTGGATCCGTACGTCGGTATTGATTGGTTATAACAATAGACGGGAGGGACTGCATCGAACACTGTATCATAGCCATTTAGGCAAATCTAGTATGCTACCATGCATATAGAATGAAAAGAAAATCCTTTGACACTCGGAAACTCCATAACGCTGCCAAATGTGACAGTGATATTATGCCTGGTGCTTGCTGAAACCCGCTTATCCACCGTCACGTGCAACCCAAATGGTATCCTATATAATACAATACGGTCGCTCCTTGCATACACTTATCAGTCTATGCTCCCCAACTCTTCCCTTATTTAATTAATCCCTAATCCGCTGCCAGTGTCACTCCGAGGAGGCGGCGACGTCTGGCTACCGCGACGGGATTCGCCTTCAGCTGCCTCGCGCTCGAGGAAATCGGACCATAACTCTGCAAGGGATTCTTTATTACTTGAGCTGGTGGCCATCAGCATAGGATCAGCACCCAAGGCGCTGTTTAGGGATGGCGTAGAAGGAGTTCGTCGGAAAGGTGACATTGGAGCGCGGAGACTATTGTTGGAAGCTCCAGGGCGGGCGAGGCCAGCTTGCTCGCGTTGTTCTAGAATCATCAGCGCGTGTTAAGAAGGGTTATTGAGGGACTGATGCGTACCATCAGTCCAACCTAGTAGCGCGGCAATTAACTGCAAGGCTTCGAACTTCTTCGGGTCGCTACGATCAATAGCGAGAAAATGAAGAATGTAGTTTGTTACGATCTGCCGATCCACGTTGTCCTCTGGTCGACCTTTTTTTAACATCCTGAGTGCTTTTGTGAGATGTTCATTCAATGTGACAGCCTGGTGTCTTAAAGATCCGATCAAGAGATTTTTTTCCTTGACTTCCTTCTCAAAGGGCAAGGCCCTTTCAAGTTCCTTCTGGGCAGACTCAAGCGAGGCTTTGGATATCGCGGCTGTCTCTTCTGCCGTCTGAATTCGTTTCCTAAGGTCATTGATTTGAGACTCATAGGTTTCAACAGACTTCTTGAGTTCTACTTTTCTCACTATTCTCTAGTTAGCTTGGCAGTATAAGTAAAATTCGAAACCAACTTACGAGTTTGCACTTCTTGTAAAGCCTTTTGAAGGCCGTCTACCGCTTGACTATGGGTGTCACGATCCCGTGCAGCTTTCTCATATGCTTCTCTCAGTGAACTTAGCTGTTCCCTCAGCTCAGCCTCCCTCTCCGTCAGATTCTCGCGCAAAGAGCGCTCATTCATTGCTAGAACCTCCCAATCTTGCATAGCTTGCTTGGCGTTCTCAAACTCTTCCTTTGCATATGCCTCCCTTGATACCAGCTCGTCCCGCTCCTTGATCCAGTTCTGCTGTGAAAGATTTGCGCGGCCGCGGAGATTGTTGATTTCCTCCGAGTTAGTCTCATTTTCTTTGCGAAGCTCTGTAAGGTCCTCATTCAGCTTATTGTTGTTCTCCTGCAGCTCTCGATTCTGCTCCTCCAGCTCAGAAATGTGTGTTTGGAACTCTTCGATTTTGGCCTGTTGTGTAGTTAGCAACAATCACAAGAGGATGCATTTATTGTATCTGCCACACAGCGAGCGAGCTGGAACAAGTTTCACCTACCGCATCAGCCTTCAACCGATCTCCTAGTGAAGTCTTAATCGTATTGACTCTCCCTAATAAGTTCTTGTATTGTGTTTCGAAGTGCTCCTTGCCCTCATTTGCCTCCTCGAGTTCACCCTGCAGATTGCTTATATCCTCTTCATGCTTCTGCTTTATACTCTCTAAGCTCTTCCGTAGCTCCGTAACCTCTTGCCGCAGCGCATCCCGTTCTTTGGCTATTGCATCAAGACGCGCACTAGTGTCCGACGGTGGTGGCGGGGAGGGCGACAGGCCCTGTTGTGATCTCGACCGAGCAAGCCCGAGGGCTACAGCGGAAGATATAGAGTGTGACTTGGTTCCGTTCGACTGGGCGATTGTAGGAGAGAGGGGTTCGTCTTCGACATCGTCTGGCTCGTTGGGTTGCGCGGCAGGCTTCTACGATATTATTAACACACAGGCTACAGCTTTCTCTCAAGAAGAAGCGACTTGCAGCTTGTTCTTCCTCGTCTTCTGCCTCATCGTCGTGCTCCTCCGATCTATCGTTTACTCCGTTTACAATTGGGCTGTCTTCCGTCTTATTTGCTCCTCCACCTCCGCCTCCCTTCTTCTTGTTCTTCTTCTTTTTCGACTTTGAGGCCGCCCCTGAACTTCGTTGTTAGCATAAACTCTGTAGCCATCAAACACAATTCCCTCTCGTGTTTCACGTAAACTCCTCCAGATGTCCACGTACCAGACTCTTTCAGCGGATCTGATGTCGCGGCTGCGGACATGGCGTGCGAAGTACAATTGACAGGATAGAAGAAGAATCAAGAAGCTTAGATTTTGAGTCGGGGAGCTCTAGAAGCCTAGTAAGGAAGGGAGCGTCTGCTGATGTCTTGACTTGGCAATTCGTGTCCCGAACGTTTGTTCGGCATTTCAGCGGGAGATGTGGCTTCTACCCCACTAGCCACGCACAAGAGCCACAACATAGCCCGGATCCCGGTTTGCGACATGGATTGCGGAGAAGGCATCCTACCAACTACGAGCCCCTACCATCCATGTTTAGATAGCAATTTGTTTGCAATTTCGTCTTCTGTTATGCTTACTCACGTTCATTTGCATCCAGATAGTCTTAGCGTCACTCTTGTGCCATACCACTATTCATTCACCTATGTAAATTCACTTGTGACACAACCTCGCGCAACTAGAATGCACTGTTGCGCTTTGTTATTGTAGACCAATAAGAGTGGCGCAGATCTAACAACTTGCTAGCGCACCCTCTATGCTGACGTCTTAGACTACCTATCGTACCTGTATCGATTGATCCGGTACTTGTTTCAAGAGATGTTTACATAGATAGCCAATACTCGGACTGACTCTTCACCATCCTCCCAGTTCCTCCACTTTGGTCTCTATGCTTGGTGGCATAACTGGCATTCCCTTTTTTAGGCCGCTCAACAATGGATCCCGGTTGAGCAGTGATTCAATATCTTCCTCAGTCTCGACTTTTGATCTCACTCTCTTGAAAGCCGCCTGAGATGGCTTATCTATAACTGAAAGGAATTTCTGGAGACGCTCCTCTGACCATGATGACAACAATTTAGAGGAATCTGAAGCTTGGCTAGCCAGAATACGGATCAACACATCTGCGAGAGCAGCAGCATCTGCAATCCCGGAGGCAAGACCAAGACCGGCGTAAGGGTTTGTTACTACAGAATTGTCAGAGGATGCCAATAATCGGATAATTTTAGAGATCAGTAGAATTGCAGTGCAATTGTCGTTCGTACGATGACAATCAGGTTGGACCAAGAGAGATAGAACCAAAGACTTACAGTGAGCAGCATCCCCACAAAGCCCAACTCTCCCCCTCCAAAACGTCTCGGCATACCTCTGCTGAGCTTTATACGGAGCCACCTGCTTCACCTCAAAGATTTTCCTCTCTCCATTCCGACCAGGCAACATCTTCGTCAGCTGCTTCTCTACAATTTCATTCATCTCTTCCTCACTTGTAGATCTCGACACACCAAAACTGACTTTCCACAGGCCCTCATTGTCAATTCTCCCTATCAAGCCATAATTCTCAGGATCGATAATGAAATTCGCATCGTAGAATCCATAAGCGTGGAAGTCGTACTTGATGTTTGTCGCGATGAGCTGAGCGTCAAGTGTTTCACCTTTGAACTGAACACCCATGCATTTTCTCACTGTACTTTTGGCGCCATCGGCCCCAACCAGGTACTCTGCTTCAATCGACGAATTAATGCCTTCTTTATCTTGACAGTGAACTTTGACGTAGCATTGCGCGACTTGCTCTGTAAATGAAGTGACTTTCAAGCCTGTCCTCAACTCCACTTTCTTCGGTTCCAGCTCTTCTAATTTCTTAAGCAGCAATTCCTGGAACTTCCCCTGCGGCAAAAGAAGCTGCCCTTTTTCGCCCTTTGCAACATCAAATTTCTTGCCGGCAATCAATTTGCTCCCATTCGCTACGCTTGTACGAAAGCAAATGCCGTTCGCAAATGAACCAATGCGTGAGAGTTCAGGCATTAGGCCCGCGCGCGCAAAGATTGGGTAGGTGGGGGGCTGATGTGCCATTGCTCGCGTGGCGTTGATGTCGGGTTTCTCGGGCTCAAGAATAATGATAGGGTTTGAAATGGATGATTGTGCGAGGAGCAAGGCGAGAAGAAGGCCGACGCACCCTCCACCTGCTATGACGATCGGGAGGGGTTGAGATGTACTATTTGAAGAGGTTTGGTTTGCGGCAGCTGCCATAGTTTGTCCGTACGACGATAATCAAATGGGGAAGTCCTGGTAGAATAGACGTGGCAACAGGACTCTTTCTCTGGGGACTGAACATGTTATATCTCCTTCAGGAAGTTCGGTTGGCGTTAGGTTCGAGGTATCCCGGGTGTTGTTGAGAAATGCATCATCCAACCAAAAACATTTCTCTGCGACAATTATTCTTACAATGAATACGGAAATTTCGGTTAGGTTTGCACGCCTTGCTGTGGTGCTACTATCGGATTCCGAAATACGGAACGTGGGGAACCGAGTCAGCCCTACCCGATACCTGTCATCCACAATGGGTGTTCCAGGAAGCCTTATTGAACTTCATGGACGCTGAGACACATTAGTAGGCACCACAATTGGGATATTTCTTTGATTTCTGATAAGGATGCCACTTCCAGCAGCATAGAGATTGGTAAGAAATCTAAGAAATTCAAGTAAGCATACGTGCAACTCCGCATACTTGTCATTTCTAAACGCCACGTCTATAGCATTAAAAGAACCATTTTAAGTATATATTGTTAGTTTCCGAAGCGGGGTGCTGGTGGCGCAGTATCAAATTGCAAAAGAATTAAGACTTCTCTCAGAACTTGAGATTCTCAAGCTGTTTATGCTTCAATTACCGTGGGGAGATCATCAGCCAAGTTAATCTCACAATACGAGTATCCACGATATTCTAAGAACCAAATTGAATCGTCGTGTTTACGAAGACTGTTATCCCACCACCCCTACAGTTTTAAAAGTTGGCCATACACATGGTGTGTTGCCCCACAAAGCGCTAATCAGTTTTCATATCAGTGAATGCTAAACAAACAGCAACGCAGAAAAAAAAGAGCAAAAAATGAAGAAGCTTAGAAGTTTTAACCCGTGGTCTGCGCTATTGCCTACTTGTTATTTCACTTACGCTTACCCTACTGAATCCGGTCCTGGCACCTGGTCGTTTCCGTGGATGGTGGTCCGCCCTAAGAAATAAGTCAGCGTAGTCTGGAATTGAGAGGGAGAGAGTGAGGGAGAGAGGGATGAGTTGACGAGCTCATCCCGGAGAGACAAGAGGTAGAGAAATCCTATAATAGATTAGCGGAACGTCGTTCGTCGGGATCGAACTTGAACCTGTCAAATGTTAGCCTGATCTCTAATGAAGGGAGACCTGATGGAGTCCAAGATTGGCTGAGGCGTGACCACTGGGCTATTCTTCTGAGTGCTTCTTCTTGTTGAACTACTGAAGTCGTAAGAAATTTATAATGGCCAAAATAAGGTCATAGTCCAAATTCTCGTGGTTGGATTTTGAGATTGCGCAATATCGCTGTGGCGGCGTGAAGGCAGACTAACTGTGTGTTTGTGGCTAGAACTGAAGCGAGGAGACGTACCGGCCAACGGTGGGCTCGTTTGAGCCGTATGCCCTGTTTCTCTTGCGTCACTTAAAACTCTCTCACCGTCTCCGGGATCCATCAACATCGAACACTTGCTCTCTCCACCGACACCATGGCGAAAGCAACGTAACGCTAAGCGTCAGCGACTTTGCATGGGCAAGACCAAAGACAAAAGAACCAGAGGCATCCCATCCTTTTAATAACTGTGTGGACGCAATAACGCTGATAGATCCCTAGGATTTGGCGGCGTGTACGACGGTCTTCCGCAAACCTGAACATGGCCTCGGTGCCTGTCGCAACCACCCACAACCCCACAGCTCTTGCTTAGATACTTTGAGTCGCCTCGGAGACGAAACACGATGTTGCGCAGCCATTTAACTCTGCATATCGCTTATATAGATCTTTAGAGACGTGCGGGATAGAGATCCATCCCCAAGTGTCCGATTCATCGACATTGGGCTTCCTTCTACACCGACAGAAGCCCACAACCATGGATGAACGAGTACATTGATGGAAGGAGGCCACAAATGGAAGTTTTTCTTGAAAGGAAATCTTATGCCAGGCCAGGATACGCATTCGGAAAACGGGAGAAGAGCCTGGCGGCGGCCCTCTGGACGGACATCGTCTCCTCGTGAAGTATGAAGGGAGATACCACCCTATTTTTTCCGGATATCATATTAGAATGATAATAGGGGAGAGTGAAGAGGTCTTAATTTTCGAGAGCACTGCTATATGCCTTGCGCAAGGGACAGAGTTGATGACTGCATTGGGCGTTTATAACCGTATATGAGCCAAGATCCAGGGGTTCTGTACGGACTTTCCAGGAGCCTAAGGAAAACGCCTCATTGAATCCAGTTGCCAGAGCCCTGTATGAAGCGTTGAGTGCCGAAAAGCACGTCGATGGGGATTTGAGAGTTTTGCATCAAGGAGTGATGTTGATACTTGGCGTGGTGTTTTCTGTGGAGCCTTACCATGTTGGGCATCAGTTCCGCCATCCCTGGTTCCCCATCTTTTTGGCGTCACCCAAAACCAAACATCATCGCAGCTCTGCAGAACGTCATTATCATGGCTCCTTCAAGGGGCGTCTTCTCTGCTCTGCACTCGCGAAAGATACTTGAAGCATCTGCTGTCACCCGCACGGGTATCTTCTACTCCCGTCGCAGCCTATCTTCTTTTTCAGAGAAGCTCTCGAACCCTGCACACAAGCTGCAAAGCTACCTGTCGCGCAGCAACGACCCGTATCTGAACCTCTCGATCGAAGATTACATCTTGCGCACATCGCCTCCCGACTCGACCGTCCTGTTCCTATACACAAATCGGCCATGCGTCGTCATTGGACGCAATCAGAACCCCTGGTTGGAGGTCAACCTTCAGATTCTCAACGCGGCGCGAGGGCGAAGTGGATTCAAGAATACAGAACCCCCTGCTATTGGCAGCGTCGATCTTGTACGGCGCCGGTCTGGAGGCGGCACAGTATTTCATGATGAAGGCAACCTCAATTGGAGCATAACATGTCCACGACTCGAATTTACACGCGACAAACATGCGGAGATGGTTGTGCGAGCCCTTCGGCAGCTGGGCATTGATCGTGCCAGGGTGAATGAGCGCCATGACATTGTGCTCGACCAAGGCTACAAAAAGCGCCCTATTGACCCTCAGGATACACATAGGACAGCATTTACGCTCGACGATGGAGAAATTCCAAAGCCATTGAAAGTTTCCGGCTCAGCTTACAAGCTCACGCGAGCTAGAGCTCTCCATCATGCAACTACCCTCCTGGAGTCACCGAATCTTCATATAATCCCAGAATATTTACGGTCTCCAGCCAAGGGATTCATACAGGCCAAAGGGGTGGAAAGCGTCAGCTCGCCTGTAGGCAACATCGGGCTGGACATCGCGACTTTCCAGCGATGCTTACAGGGAGAGTTCGCATCAATGTATGGCGGAAACGAAAAAATCGCCGTAAGGGAAACTGTCGGCGAAGAACAATTAGATGTTCTAGATATTCTGAAGGGCTACCAGGAGCTCCGAGTTTGTAGATCATCCCCGGATCATTTGGCAACGCACTAACAATCACAGACTGATGACTGGATGTGGTCACAGACGCCTCAATTTGACCTTAAACTCGATCCCTCGGACGGCATTGGCATCGACATGAATGTACATCATGGTGCGATAAAATCAGTCGAGCTAAAAGGCGGACTCCTTGCGGCGCACACTCTTGAGAAACTGCAAGAGGCTCTAGTTGGCCAAAGGTTGCAAGATATCGGAGATTGGGAAAGATTTTTACGAAATCGAATAGTACCATGGGACGATAAATGTACTATCGTCGCGAACCATTTGCAGAATTTTCTGCCGATCCCACAGCTACGATACCTTCCGAGTCCATAAGGTGATCTGCGTCCAGAGTGTACACCATGGTGGGTCGGAATATCCAATGGTGAATTGACAAATGCAGTTACACAATCAGGTGGCGTTTAGTTCAAATTAAGAGATGCATCGGGTGTCCACTTCGAATTACGGAAGGTTCGATAGACCAGGCGCCTATAGACTTTGTGTCATCGTAAAACTCGGCTACTCCTTGGAGCATTTGATCTTTATTGACTTTCGAACGATTCGGAGTAAGAGAAGCACATTCGATTTCCAGTTAAGACCATTCTAGGGCTTCGACAAAATCTAATGGAAAGATAGCATGAATGTTTCAGCACCTCCAGTGAGCCGAGCCATTGCTTTACTCCTGAAGAATCGATACTAGTTGTACCATGTATTAGCGATTATTGTATTGAATAACGAACAAGAGTTCATCGGGGTCGATAAGAGTCGAGGACACGCCACACCGTCAATGCGAAAAATTAATCGGTCACCTACTCAGCTGGATCCAACGTCCGCTGAATTCCCCTTTTCAGTATGTCGGTCCCAGAAGAGGGACTGAAATGCTGCCTTTTGAGACAATGGGGCAGTTTGCCATTTTGCGCAACATTACCCCTTCTGCCCCAACGCGTGTTGCAAATCTGTTCTATCTTACCAGGAACCTGATGTGGTCGTCTTTCATTTTTGTGTGGCCGTTCCCTAATTTTTTGGGAGACGTCGTTTTGCGATATGTCGGTCAAGCAAAAGTACCATACGGAGAGCGGCCTCGCTGTCTGGAGCGGACCACCAATACATGCTCGGCCAGCAGCATTAGCCCCGCTGAAGCTATTATCCCGTCCCTGAGCTTGAATTCCCTGGTCGGAGAAGCTGCCTTCTTTCGCAGATCCCGCTACTCTGTTGCAGCGACAGGCTATTAGTTTTTCCAGCTGGGCAAGGCGAATAGTCGTTGCCCGCAGTTAACTTGACTTTTAGATGCCGAAGGATCCGACCCTTTTCATCCATGGGTATCGCCTAACTTGCCCACTAGGTTCGATGCTTGAAGTGGTATGTGTGGATTTCCGAGCCTCGGGGCTAAGCAGCGTCTCGACAGCTATTGCCATTTACCAGAACGATCCCGGTCCTCGCCCAACCTTTATCTGAACAGTCTCGGCTATGCACTATTCTTCAGTCTATCAGCTAAGGAAGAAGTATTGCGTATAGAGATCACCGTATTCATTCATGGATGCTCCAAGCTGTGATTAGATCACAGTGACGTGGGCTTCGTCTCGTTGCTTCTCAGAGTGCGTCGGATTGTGGAGTCTTTCCATTCCTAAAACAGGGCGTCTTTTTCGAGCGTCCAAAGGCACTTGATGTATGGATATCCCAATTCTGACAGCGTGCGTATGGGAAATTGACAATTGTGCACATCGTTCTTCCAGAAAGAGGTACCTACTATCGGTCAAAGCGAAGGAATCTCATCCGTCCAGGCGAACGACAGGATCTCACCGAGGGTTTCGCATCGCTGTTCGTGTCGTCGAAGGCGTAACAGCCTGATTTATTCAGGCCAGGGACGAGAAGTCATAGCTTCGCATTGGAAGAATCCGGTCGGCTTGAAGCGTCGGGTCACTGATGCTATGGTTGCCCCCAACAATAGCCACTGCGCTCATGAAGAGTGTGCGTCAACATCTCCATAGTGAGCCCACAATGACGCTCAGCCATTATGTTGATGCCCAGTTCAGTAATGCGTTTTCGATTTCGCCCTGTATTGCAATCCTCACCAATACTGTCCCGGGTCCTATCGCGGCGCCGGCTTAGGGTTAGATCTAATTAAGCCATCAACAACTGCCTATGTCATTAAGTGGGAAGAGCTTCACGCCTACTCTTCTTGTCCCAGAAAATGTCATATACGGCATACAGCGCGGATGGATCCTGCAATGTCATCAGTCGCTCACGGAGAAGATACCCGTCACCGCTTAAAGCAATGGCCCGTAGAGCGCATACAAAAAGGGGGCTTGAATGGCTTTTACCTTTCGTGAGGCTTATGATCTGGATGACCTGCAAGCTGAGATACGTCGATAGGAACAAAATAAGGTGGTTGGTGAGATGGATCGTTGTTGTGGTGTTGGTGTGCGAGTCTAGTAGAGGAGGGGGGTTGGACAAAGGGTCTAAGCGTGATCGCGAAGCGACAAAGAGTCACTCAGAACGATCCCACCAGTTGACAACACCAATATTCTTTGTAATCAGCCTTCTCCACCCCAGGGCTACATGTGGGCAGACGAGACATCCGAGTAGCCCTGTGCTGCAAGACATCATGGTTTCCATGATCCAGAGTAAAACTCGTCTCTTCGCACTGCGATCTTCTGTGGACACCATTCACACTCCTGGCAATCTTTACTGCTTTGCTTGAGTCCACACCTCTGTCTGGCTCAAGCATCTTGAACATACTCATAGCCATTACAGCAATTACAGCGCGCGTCAATGTTTCCTGGAGCGGCAACCACTCCCCACACTTCTCCGTCCTCCGCCATCTTTGAGAATACACCCAAGCCTTCTCTTACTTCCTCTGCTTCCCTCACGTCACATCAGCAACGAAGACACAGAAGATCCTAGCATCAGGGAAAAAACCTCACGGCCCATCTTAGTCCATTAACGATATAGAAGCCACTATTTGCTTAGCTTGCACATATGCGTATAGGCAGAAACTTAAAGGGCATATGATGCTCTCGGGTAGTATAAAGGTGCTTGGCGGTTATTCGGATGTACGGGCGGTTGCGAAGCCTTTTGCATCATGTTTTCTTCATACACAGCCAGAAGTACGAGGCGCATCGAACACTTGAGGAAAGAGAAGGCTGGAGTATTACAATGGGCGCAGACATGCAAGAAATAGGAGAGAGGCGGTCAGCTTCACCGTCCACATGGCCAATAGATGGCGGGACTCGATCATGAACAACAACAGAAGGCATTGTTAATATAGGATATAGAGATGGAAAAGGGGATGCTTCGTCATCTAAGACTACAAGGCAGCAAGGCTACAAGGCTGAAAATTCCGTGCATCTGGGCAGTGCGAACATTTTTGGTCCCCAGCCCACAACAGCCTCCCTTGGCGAACTGTTGCCTTCTCACAATGGCGTTTCAGCCTCTTCGCCCTCCTCACTCGCCGCCTCTTGCACTCCCTTTGTGCACCCGAATCCTAGTCGCCATCGGACTCTGTGCAGAATGGTAAACAATGTTTGTAAGTGCTATCAGTCTGACAGTCGCGCATGTTTTCCTATTGGCGCGCTGACCCCGGTTCTTGAAACGCCAGTCAGCCACGAAACAGGACGTGTTCGTTTCAGGTGAACCTGCAAGCTTACCCACGCTTGTCAAGGCCATCTACCAGTCGTATTTCAGCCGCAGGGGGGCAGGTCTGGACGAAGTCGTAAGGCATTAAGAATTAGCGCTAGACCAAGATGTAGTGAGGAGGTAGGCCTATCCTTAAGTTTCCGTTTCGCCTCTCTCGTTTCGACTCTTTGTTTGTTCATCTATAATTGAGTTATGGATAATCGCTTTGAGGGTGCTTGGTCGCCCTCAGTGCCCGTCAATGGATCTGACATTAATATGAGTTTCCACGTGGACGAAACCATGTACTACAGCGCACACCCACAACACATTACCCATAATCAGTCATCCCTTACAATACAGAACCCTCAGAATCCACAGGGTCAGAATCCGGATGCAAGAGAAATGGTTGAGCATTCAAAGCTGACTTACACCAGAGTACCCTCTCCATCTCCCCAGCCACTGGCCCAACTCTCCCATGCAATATCCGCATCACCAATCTTCCCACCAGCGGAACCTATCATCGTCTACGCAGTCCTCTGCGTCCTCCAACTTTCGCTCTTCAAACGGCAGTGCATTTTCGCGGCATCAATTCCGAGACTCGGGTGCCTCTACGAACACTACTTGGTCAAACGTTTCAGGACCTTCTCAGGAGGATTGTTTTCTGCAGACCAATTGTTCGCTGCAGTTTCGCTCTGGAAGCGAAACACCATACGATTCCAGTCCTATTGATGATCCTACCTTGTCCCCTCAAACAAGAAGACCATCGCAGCGACAACCTGCCCCTCCACGTGAGCCGTTCGCAACATGTGTCTCACGAATAAAGCGGTCCGGTCGCTCCACGGGTGAACCCAAATACTGGTGTACTGCCTGTGAGCAGGGTTTTGGAGAGAAATACGACTGGAAGAGGCACGAAGAAACGTACCAGGAGCGCCGAGAGATGTTCCAATGCGATCTGTGCGACAGCATTTATTTCATAGACAAAGACTTCCTCCACCACCATAAAAAAGGTCACCGATGCAAGACGTGTACAGAAAAACGCCATGTCGAGACCGCAAGGCGTCCGCGAATGCTGAGAACAGGTTGGGGCTGCGGCTTTTGCGAGCACTTTGACGCCAATTGGAACGACAGGATTAAGCATTTAGCAGCACACTTCGAGAAAGGCAACACAATGGCAGATTGGAAGCACTCGCAGGTTATTCTTTCGCTGCTCCAGCGACCCGAAATTTGCATCGAGTTCAATAAACTCCTCGAAAGCAGGAGGCGATCCAACCCACGCTTTGGCTGGAACCAACGCGCGACTGGACGAGTCGAGGGATATCCGGAGGATAACCCGAATCCTCAGCTACAAGACTTGCTGGAGTATTTTACGCCAAATCAGAACAATGCCATTGTGCTGGCGAATATGGCTTTTGAAAAGGGACTCTTGCAGAAGGAACTTCCACGGCCACCTGTCCCACCCAAAGACTTTGGCGCTCAACCTTCCGCGACACCATGCGATTTGGCCAATGGCACGGCTTCATGGGGTCATCTCCTCAATACGATCGTAGAGGATCCAGTCGCTCCAACATCTGTATGCCCATTGGACTATAATCTGCTGAATGAGCCATTTGACATGACCATTCGTCCTTTCCATTGAAACCTAATAAACATTGCGGGCTAATTTCTATTGGGTTAGCGATGAGTGTATACTTGTAATAATACATGGCAGAATTGCGACAGGCGCGCTTACGGCCATAGAAAGTAATCGTAATACGTTTGGTCATTCCCATTTTCGCACCGTCTTTGAACTCCCGTTGCATCTGCACCCAAGGCAGCAGTATGTCGAAAACCCAAAAACCAAAAAGTGAGGCTTTGTAAGGTCATTTACACTCGCCGCGCCTCTCTCAACAAAAAAAATAAAGGAATCATGTGCAGTCCATATTGGGGTTGATTTTCCAAACTCCTAGTGTTTACGTCATGCTCTATGCTGCTCAATGTGCTGTTTACGTTCACCGGTTGTTCGGTTGCTTTACCCAACCAGGAAATACACACTAATTAAGCTACAGATGCACGCTAGACATCACCTGAAACTTGGGGCTTTTTTGTGTTCCAAAGACCGTCCATGGCCTTAGGTGTGCGGTCGATTTATAAGGGTGGATTGGTGCTTGGCTGATATATTGTACTGTCACCTGAGGCATGGGCCATGCCGGATGGTTGTACAGACTGGCGTCTGTTAGGGGATGGTGTAGAAGGAGATTGATTTCGCAACAGTATAACAGGGCGTTCACTCACTGGCGGCGATTATAAATAAAATTCAACACGCCGATATACAAACATCGATGGTAGTTTCCCAGGTCTTCATCTATCCAACTTTAACTAAGCCTAGTTGGCCACCGCGCATCCCCCAATATACCAACAATATACCATTTTCAGCATGACCACCTCCCGGGTAGTAAATATCCAGTTCCAATGCATGCATTTCCTATTACTCATATGCACAGAGCCACTCCAAGAGCTCTCACAGCTCCATTGTCATCAAAATCAAGCAAACTCCAACGCCTCAAAACCTTTCAACGAATTCAAGTCCTTCCCATAATCAGAATACTGCCTCTAAAACCGAATACGCGAATTCGCCCGGTGATACAAGTCTTGCGGGCATACACAGATGGCTTGGACAACACATCAAGGAGGAGCCTTGGAATGCTTTGGTGGATGCGCGGGGCACTTGAAGGACTTTTTGCATGCATATCATTTAGATATGCAATGCAAAGTTTGGAGTCATTATTTACGTGTGCAACCACACAGGTCCTACATATAGCTTCGAGTATGTCCTCACCAGAATTGGGATTTGCAATGACATGCCGGATCTCGACTTTCCCAAGCAGGTTGGCACGGATAACTGGGCTTGGAGCGCTCAAGTGAATGTTTTGATGAGAGAGGTCAAGACCTGAATTTCCGTCCTTTTTCACTTTGTACCTACAATGGTACCAATGTTTAGGAGGTACCGCATAGATGCAGACAATGGAGGAAATTTCATTGTGCGTACTTTCCCAAAAAAAAAAAATCAACAAAAAAACTCTCGAGTTAGTGTGAATAATAATGTTCACAATGTTAGTTTGGATACTTTTCCCCTTTTATATTGTGTTACTTACAAATTTTTACTGCTTCAGATAATTGTTACAATGCGTTGAACCCGTTGGAAATACATTCGAATACGTACCAAATCACAGGCCCTATTCTTGGAGGATAAGAAGAACTTGGAAGCTCGAGCGTTAAGTTTAGACTAAATGTTATCTGATTGACATTCGAAATCAAAACCTCGATGTCATTTTAGACAGCGAAAGAGGGACGAACGTTCATATCACGTGACCACACACGCTAGTGAATACGCGCTAGTTGAACGCGCTAATGGACTGAGCATCTCTCGAGTCTGACACTCTCGCTACTACATTCGAATTTCTATGGCTGAATGTATCTGCCTCTAGCAAACCGCTATCTAAAGGCACTAGCATCTAGAGAAGTGACAGGCTTTTCTACTATGAATATTAGAGTAAGCGCGCCTGCTTTGCCTGAACTCCACAAACTGATCAACAGCTACAGCCAGCTACATACAACCTTCAGTCATGATGCTCCAGAACTGACTATCACTGATCCACCATACATGTTCTAGCCAAAAATAAGAAGAATCACTCACATACAATCTGCGGGCATATCACGGTTGTTGTCCTCAAACTTCGATTGTGGGTTCAGTAGCCAGGAATTCTCCTAGCATCGCGTCGTCTGGCCTGATGCATGGCTGTTGGACAAAGGCAATGCCCAAGAGCAATCTTTCTCAGTTGCATCGCATATGTGGCAGCCAGCGATTCGGAAGTTTTGCGGCCGTCACCGGCGGTGAATGAGAGAGGACGAGTCTATCTGGCGTCCTTTACCCTTCTGCTGTGCCCTCTCTGTTCCCGCAAGGGTTCAGATATGATGGGCAAGTAGTCGTTCCTTGGGATTGGCGTTTCGTTTCAGCTCGTACATTTCAGTACATGTCTAACATACCCAGTCAAGTCTCCTCATGTGTGCGCGATCTATTCTCACTACCATGATACATCTTTTAATTTTTTATCAACATGAATATCAACCAAGGCTGTTGGCCAAGGAGCCTCTTTGCTGCTTGCTGCCACTCATTTGAGCGCACCCAAGAGCCAGCTAATATTTGACTTGACTTCATTTTTTAAGTCTCCGTGCTGGGATTGGGTTCCGTATTCCACCACCTATCCAACTATATACGCGCTTAACCTCCCGGGCCTTCCTCGGCTAGGTAACGTGGCATAAAGCATGATGGCCCTACTTATGCAGTTCTCCGTGGTAGTCTGAGCCGCTCAACCCAACCTTATCAGCCTGAACGCGCTTCAGTACTCTGTATAGGGCTGCAGCAGTGTGCATGCCGAGCATATGACAAGCATGGCCAAGACTGGAGAACCGTTCTCTTCAAAAATTTTCGAGATATCCAATTTGGTTTTGCTGGAATGAAAGCAACGGGCTGTTTCAGAACCTGGTGATGAAGCGCAAAACAATAGCTCACGATTCCCCAAAGGCACCATCGACACCAATGCCTCGCTAATCATAGACATTTTTCCCGATCTGACGTAATTCAGCCTTCGTAAATTTGCCGGTTTGACTTCACTGCACAATTCCACTGCCGGCTGACATGACAGGACATCGTGGGACTGGCTAAAGGCGAAACGGTCCGGAAAGCCGTTTCCGCGTTAGACAATTGCCCTCCCAAGCTGTGCCCCGCGCCAACATTCTGCCCCACGCGGGTCGGATTCATGCGTCAAAACCTTATAAGAACCTCCCGTGTTAATGTGAGTTTATAAAATTAGCTCTTTTCCTTTGATTTGGGTCCCGAGTTCGTCCAATTTGAGTCTCAATTCAGTCACGCATTTTGCTATTGTTGCTTTGCTCAACTGACAGCGTTCGTCTCTCGCTTGTCCATTTCTACACACAAGAAATCCACTCTCTCGACTGTACCGGCTTCAGTCTATAGTGCTAGCTTTCTGCTTGAATCCTACTCTTACTCCAAAGAAACTCAAGTAAGCTAAGCCTCCTACTCCCCGTGTTTGTCATAACGTTCGTGCATAACCAACACAATGTTGGTGCCAATCCAGTTCAATCTGATCAGTATACTTCCATCATGCTCCGATCAGTGCAAAACGGCGAACGATATGAACTCACTAGCCCCACGGCGATGCCCAAGGCCAGTGGCTTCTTGTGGAATCAGAAGATGATGATCCAAGTCACTTGCCGTGGATATGCAACCTCGCAGTTTATGCAACCCGAACCCGCCAAATACGCATATGCACCAAACCTCGAGGCCAAAACCTTCATGCAGCCTGAACAGAATTACTATGCACATCACCCTGGTCGCTTTGTCTATCTCAAGGACGAAGAGACTGGCGATGTGTTTTCCGCACCGTATGAACCCGTTCGTGCCCCTTTGGATCAATTCATCTTTTCCGTAGGCAAGAGCGATATTTCATGGACAGTGGAGTATCTTGGAATCCGCGTAGAAATGGTCTTTTCATTGCCAACACACGACGTGGCCGAGCTGTGGACCATCAAGGTAACAAACCTCTCCGACCGCGCTCGCAAGATCAGCGTTTATCCATACTTCCCCCTTGGGTACATGTCCTGGATGAACCAGGAAGCCGAATGGAATGAGACGGTGGGCGGAATCATTGGTAGCTGTAAAACGCCATATCAAAAAGCAGAAGATTATCCAAAGACCAAGTTCCTGAAGGATAAGACCTACTTCCTATGTGAGATCCCCCCAGCCTCGTGGGAGGCCAAGCAGGAGGCGTTCGAGGGTGAAGGTGGACTGCACGCTCCTTCGTCGCTGAAAGAGGAGCAACTGAGCAATAGTGATGCACGCTATGAGACCCCCACTGCGATTGTCCAGTATCGTAACGAGCTACCGGCGAATGAAAGCAAAGAATATCGTTTCCTTTTTGGCCCAGCCTTTGATGACGCAGAGATCATGGACATGCGCAAGAAATACTTGAGCAAGGAGGCATTTGCCCAGTCTGGCAAGGATTTCGATGAGTACATCAAGAAAGGCAACGGTTGCTTACGCATTGAGACACCCGACAAAGACCTCGACAACTTTGTCAACAACTGGCTCCCGCGGCAAATGTACTACCACGGTGACGTGAACCGTTTGACTACCGACCCACAGACGCGAAATTACCTACAGGATAATATGGGAATGAGCTTCATTAAGCCCGAGGTTGCCAGGAAAGCCATTGTAACTGCAGTCGGACAACAGGAGAAGACTGGTGCTATGCCTGACGGAATCCTACTAGTAGAAGGAGCCGAGTTGAAGTACATCAACCAAATCCCTCACACCGACCACTGCGTCTGGCTACCCATAACCTTGGAGATCTATCTCAGCGAAACAGGCGATTATGCTCTATTGGATGAGAAGGTCACGAGTATGCATGGTGACACCTACACTGTATTCGAACGCTTCTGTAGAGCAATGGACTGGCTTATCTCTGCCAGAGATGACCGCGGCCTAAGTTACATCGCCCAGGGTGACTGGTGCGACCCGATGAATATGGTCGGCCCGAAGGGAATTGGCGTTTCCGGCTGGCTTACCGTTGCAACTGCATACGCACTCAATTTATGGGCTGCTGTATGCGAGCAAGTAGGTCAGGACTCCGTTGCTTCAAAGTACCGTTCCAGCGCCAAACAGATCAATGAGTGCGCGAACAAGCATCTGTGGGATGGTGACTGGTTTGCACGAGGCATCACTGACGACAACGTAACTTTCGGTATTAAAAAGGATATCGAAGGTCGTATTTGGCTGAATCCACAAGCTTGGTCGATTCTCGGCGGAGCAGCTTCGTCGGAACAGATACCAAAATTGCTTCACGAAGTCGACGAGCAACTTGCCACGCCATATGGTGTTCTCATGTTCGCACCCCCCTTCACTAAGATGCGCGAAGATGTCGGTCGCGTGACCCAAAAGTATCCCGGCCAAGGTGAGAACGGATCCGTTTACAACCATGCCGGCGCCTTTTACGTCTGGGCGCTATACACGATCGGAGAATCGGATCGTGCTTATGATATTCTGAGAAAGATGATTCCGGGACCATCTGAGGAGGACTATCTGCAGCGTGGGCAGCTCCCTGTGTATATTCCGAACTACTACCGTGGAGGGTGGAAATTGTATCCCCAGACAGCGGGACGATCAAGCCAATTGTTCAACACAGGAACCATTTCGTGGGCGTACCGTTCCTTTATTGAGGGGTTGTGTGGTTTGAGAGGCGCTCCTGAGGGGCTGAAGGTGAACCCTCAATTGCCGACGGGCTGGAATGAGATCAAAGTGACTAGGCTTTTCCGAGGTGCATCATTCGATGTTGAGGTCAAGAGGGAGGACATCAAGAACGTCAAAGTTGTCTTAGAGGGGAAGGAGCTTCCCGAGCCGTACATCAAGAATATTGAGACTGGGAAAGCCTATAAAGTGCAAGTTTCGGTACCCAAATAGATGAGGCCGAATTATTGAAGATGGGGTGGGAATCAAATGATGTTTTGCATCTTTTGCATCTTTCTCTTTGGCGATTAGCTTTGTGGATAGAGCCTACAAAGATGAAAGCTTAGTGACGGCTTAACGCAGGAATTGAGATTTGACCAGCTTTCCTAGAAGTTTTTTTTCGGGCATTGAGATAGAAACTCCTCTCAATCATTACATGACTCAAAATCTATCATATTTCCTCAATCATGACGCTTTCGCCTTTCAGCTCTCTTGAAAACTGGTTGTTTCATGCCCTTGGCCTTGAGCCACATCGCCTTGGATGCTATAACCAATGCACATAAAAACACCAACAGCCCCACAACCAGCATCAAGACCTGCTCCCAACTCTTGATAGACCTAACCTGCACCAGGAAGGACTGCCGCATAGGGAAACGAGGAAATTTCGATGCCACCTGCTCGTTGTTCGTCTTCTCCACCTCCCAAACAGCAACCCAACCAATCGGCAACCACAGCACCGAAATAACCAGCTCCTTCCCATGTCTCAACATAATATTGATCTGATACAACGTCCAAAAACTAAATGCTAAGGCCATCGATTTGGTCCTTAGAATGCCGAAGGCGGGAACCCCACTTCTTATGGAAAGCTCAATGCCTTTCCATTCCAGAGCTATGCCGGGAAATGCTGAGACGAGAAAGACTAAGTAATACCAGCCGCGCTCGGATGTCAATGGTTCTTCGCCTCGGACAGTAAGTTTCAGTAGTAGTGGAGCGAGGACAAGATACGATTCAACCACAGCAAGGGCGACTGTGGCATGAGTATTGGAAAGCAGATTGATGGTAGACTCGATGGTCCATGTAGTGTCTTTTTGAGATATAGCGATGCTGTATATCAAGTACGAGATTCCAGAAGCGTAGTAGGTGAGGTTTGCGTAGAGAAGCCATTTAGTATAAGGCGGAGGGGGTTCGTAAGGTAATGCGCAATATAAGACGATGGAGATAAGTGTACAGAGATAGCAGGCGAGGACACCGGGGCCAAATAAAACCACAAGGGTCTCAGGGGTGTTGACAATATCAAGTAAGTCTATCTCCCAAAATGAAGACATTTTTGTTAGGGAATGGTTTAGAAGAAGAACGACGGTAGATTGGGGGTTATCTCGTGCGAGATGGGGCTATAGTGGGGTAAGGTTGTAGGCTCCAGTTTGTGGAATACGAGGTGTATAGTACTTACATCATTCGCGAGCAACCTGCGCCAATAGCATAATGCATGCTGAAAATATATTAATTCTTCTACGCCCTCTTCTCGCTTATCGACTATTGATGACTTGCGCCTACGTGTAACCAGAAGCCTTCCCTCTGCATACTTGATATTTATCCAGTAGATTCAAAGCGACATTTATTAGGTCTAATTGATTCTCATACCTCCCCTCATGACTCTAATTCTATGTATTGTTCAGAGAAGAAGGAGTAATTCAAAGAGCTTCTTCCTTGTCAGTCTTCGCAACATGTTCAACGGTTGCTTCGACCTTCTCAGTCATGAGTTCTTTCACACCCTTGAGACAGGCTACTGCAATGAGGGCAAGGAAGACAAAAGGAATAATGCTAGCCCATGCCAGTCGATATGCCTTAGCATATTCCCACTTGCTTGCATTCATTGCCGCAGCCCACACTTCGGGAGTTGCCCCTGCAATGTTCTTCCCTATCTCACCTGCGTCCAGGGCCGTCAAGAGATCAGCGACGCTACCCTCTGGTAGGCCAGCGTTTGTAGCTGCAGCACCCACAGCAGGGGCATAATGGCTACTAAGTCTTCCATTGATGATGGCATTTAGGACGGCAGAGCCAAATGCACCACCAATGGCACGAGCGGAAAAGGCCAAACCAGTCGCAGTTGATAGATATGCATGTGGCGCGGTGAATTGGACGCAGGCTACGAGTAATGTCAATGGCCCTGACTGGCCGATACCAGCCAGCACATTGAATGCAATTTGAGCATTATCCCAGGATGGGCGAATTGTAGCGTAGCAGATGCATCTGCGTAAAATTAGCCCATGATACTGGACCTTACAAAAAGGGTGACAAATAAGAAAACTAACATGATGAAAAAGAGTCCAAATGTCACCACTAGCGGTGATCTCAAGTCCTTGAATCGTGTGGCGTACCTAAGAGTGTTAGAGTGTGTCGGCGTACCGTAGGGGGAGTTGAATCTAATATGTACACATACCATGTGATAGGTATACTTGTGAGAAGTGTTGGGAGTTGATAACTCAGTTGGCGCACTGAGATGCTCCATGCATCGGTATCGAAGCCTAGATGCAAAACGATTTGTGGGGTGATAGAGTTGACGGCACTGTAGAAAATCCAACCTTCAACAGCGAATGCGAAAACGCTAAGGAGGAAATTCAGGTTATTATGGAAAAAGACATGAGCGATGAGCCCATCTGTACGACCTTTCCATTCTAAATTATATGGCAGTGTTGTCAGTAGTCGTCTCAGACTAATCAGTAATCTGGGGTATAAAACTCACCGTAGACTAGGAAAAGAACAAGAAGCACAAGTCCAATCGACAATGGCGCGGCAACATGAGGATTTGACCAGGCATAGTGGCCTCCAGCCCAGTCCAGAGCCAAAAGCATTAGCGTAGCACTAGTGATGAACAAGAAGGATCCTATGGGGTCACAAGCCCAGATGTACTCTTTTAGTGTCATCTTGGGATATTCGGTGTGTTCCGGAGGCCAGTAGAGCAGGAGCAATCCAATCGCGGTTATTCCATGGAATGCGGCTTGTAGCCAAAATATGTATCGCCAGCCGCCAGCATCAATGTCTGTTAATGCGCCCGAGCCCAGAGATCCAACTCTACGCAGGTGGTCAGGATATGTCGCTTTTTTTTCAAGAATATGAGAAACTCACAATCCGCCAATGGCACCTCCCATGAAAGAGAACCCGTTCGCCAAAGCCCTGTATTTAAGTGGAAGGATCTCAGAAGGGATAGCTTGAACGATCGAAATGGTTGCAAGTGTAGTTCCAATGAGGATGCCGCCACCAATGAGCATGTTCATGGAGGTTGCTTTTGCCGATATCACCGCACCCGCAAACGCAATTAATGGGGGCACAGCAGCGAGATATTTACGATTGAGCACATCTGAAAGGCGTCCTACTATGGGTGACAGAACACTTTGCATAAGTAATGGACCCTAGATATTTAGTAACAAGTTAATTCGACGATGCTCTATGAATGACTTACCTGTATGATCCAGCCAGCGAGCGAAGGGCTACCCATATCTCTTATGATAAACGCAATGACTGAGCTATGTTGCAATCGTCAGATTAGCCATGTTGTAATCAAGTATTTGAAAAGCTACATTTCGCCAAATGATTGATTGTAGGAAAAGCGGGAAGACATACCCTGCAGCCACAACAACGAAAACTTGGGCCATGATACTATTCGGATAATGTAAGCACATAGTGATCGATTGCAGGGGTTGACATGGAGTTTCTTACGCGAAACATGTCAGAAAGACCACGACCTACTGTAGTTAGATCAAGTACGTTCACGTTCTGAGTATGACGATGACTTACCCATGACCGCCAACTGAGATTGACGTGCACCGCTCCCTCATGAGCCTCCTCCTCTATGGGCTTGACAGTCTTGTGTTCATGGCGAACAGCCTCCATCTCCGCATGGTCATTGGTGACTCCAGACTTTTCGTCTTTCGAAGCCATTGTCTGCAAGGACAAACGGGAAATCCTCTATTAATACTAGTCACGGTGTGTGTGATGTCTCTCGTTCCTCATACAAGTTAAACGCGAATGAAAGAGATAGGTCAACTATTATCAGAGTCTGGACTGGAGGATTAAGACAAGAGTTGCTGGAGTTTTAGTACTTACCTTAATGTTCCCGAGGTGCTGTGCTCTGCTTGTCAGAATGCGGATAGCCTCGCACCTGCATGCGGGGTTGACTACGGCAGTTGTTAGTGAGGCAGGAACCTTGTCTTATTTGACGATCACCGTCAGCCACCGCGCAGGTCGGGGCATAGAGCGACCTGGAAGGCGGTCACTGCTGAGTCGAAAGTGTCACGCTCTGCTGGGCTCAAAACAGTACTAAAACTTCGTGTTGATGGTTCCGAGGGCCAAACGTCTCTGCGTGATTCCAGCTGTGGCGTGTTAAGACATGGTTGCTCCAGCTCCGAGCCGTGATTAATTCGAACTCTGAAGTCACAACTCTGTTCTCCGCAGTTGCAAGGCCAGAGGCTATCCTCACCTATTAACAACAGCCCACGAAGTAGGTTCCCTGAAAAGCTATATTATACAAGAAAATGGACACTAAGGGTTTGGTCTAGATTGAAGGGTTGCGGAAAGGCATAACCGAGCATGTGGTATCGGACCGAAAGTAGCACGCGTAGCAGCCGAGTACGCCACGCCCGGAAATATGGGCAGAACCACGATTGGGGGGGCCGGCTTCTTCATGCTCCAGAACGTGGCGTAATTTGGTGGCAGATTAAGCCGAATACAGAACGAGGCTTGTGGTAGTCTAAGACTTCAGGTCTTGCGGTCGCAACGGCAGTTGTATCTAGCAGGATCCTCAACTTCGCTTTGTCACTATTGCAGCCCATAATTCGCTTGTCTGAGTTAGTACTGTCAGAGTTGCAGAGGGGAAAAGGAAGTTGTTCACATTGCGAGTAATCAATAACTATCTAGATGCGCACCGTCATGTCGCTGCAAAGTTGGGAGGTACCTGCAGCTGTTGAAGCTTCCAATTACCTTCAAATCAGTATAGAACCTATTTCGAGCATGAAATATAGAAGGCAACAAAGATATGTATATATTTATCTTAATCTAGCTGTCTCGAAGCAACCTTGAGGCTAATCTCCCGTATTCTGGCGAAATAAGGAAGCTGCGAACGAAATCCGGCAAGAGAGCAAAAGCAAAAAATCCATCATTGCGAGGATTTATTCACACATTTACCACTTGTAAGAATCAGAGGATATTTCAGAGGCAATCGTAGAGGATAAAAATCGCAAAGGGACCAAAATGCACGCCATACGCACCATAGGTAATAAAGGGCGCCTATGGGATAGCGGAGGCACACGTTGCTCACAAAGAAATCAATCCTAGTTTACGTATCCAAATTCTATTAGTAAGGAGAAAGGAATATACCACTGTCTCTGACAAATGTCGATACCCTCAGCAGGTGAAAGTCATTTTCGTGAAGCTGACCATGTACCTGGCGCTAGTCCATATTGGGGCCTGGTTGCCCTGACGGTCCTTCTACGTCATCGCAGAGCGTGTCTTATGCAAAATGTGATGAATAATTCCTCCTCTCATAATCTCAACCAAAATATATGTGGGCTTTCTCATCCATCTTCGCTCAGGAAATTCCTTGCGCATCTAGAGTCGGGTCTCCACGGTTCATTACATCAGCATTTACACAATTAGTAGCATGGCTAACACAAGTGACCTTCGCGCGGAGAAGCTGTTCTCTGTCAAAGACTACATATGCGTGATCACTGGAGGTGGATCTGGCATCGGCCTAATGGCTGCTCAAGCTTTAGCAGCAAATGGTAGATAACTTTCAGAGTGTAATTGATAATGAACGAAAGCTGACACATCTTAGGAGCCAAAGTGTATATAACGGGACGACGTGTGTACTCGGACACCCGCAAAGTCAAATGAATAATACTAACTTTTACAGGCTGGGAAGCTTTACAAAAAGCCGCAAAATCTCACAACCCCAGTGAAGGTGGCCAAATCATTCCGTAAGACTCTAGATTTCCATTAGTGGTAGAGACACACGTATCTCTGATAATATCAACCCCACAGCATCGGCCCATGTGACGTGACCAAGAAGGACGACCTGGAGAAGCTCTACCAAGATCTCTCCTCCAAGGAAAACTACATCAACCTCCTCATCGCCGCTGCGGGCATCGCAGGTGAAAAAGCCGAGCCAGACACCGAACATGCTGGCAGCCTCAAAGAAAAACTCTGGAACAACGAGACTTTCGAAGGCTGGAACAATACCTACAACACCGATGTCACAGCTGTATACTTCAGCACCGTAGCCCTCTTACCACTCCTACAAGCGGGGACAGAAACACATGGTCACCTGTCCGCCTCTGTTATCGTGATATCCAGCATGTCTGGTATAATGCGACATTCCCAAGGCCACTTCTCGTACAACACTGCTAAAGGCGGAACTGTGCATCTCACAAGACTCATGTCTGCTGAGTTCCAGAAAGTCAGGATTCGAGTCAATTCGATTGCGCCGGGGTATTTCCCTTCGGAGATGACGGCGAAAGAGAGCGACGAGCAGATGAAGAGTTCAGTGCCCGATACAAAAATCCAAGAGAAGGGACATGTGCCTATGGGACGTGCGGGCAGTGATGAGGAGATGGCGCAGGCAGTGTTGTTGCTGACGAAGAATTGTTATGTGAATGGGCAAATTTTGGTTATTGATGGAGGGGTTCTGAATGTGGTTGCTGGGGGTTAGAGAGCTAGTGAATCTCCGTTGGGAGGCTTAAAACAGGAGTTCTGGACATAAATATAGGCGTGGCTATGCATCAATGTACGAATATTACGACGACAGTATTTGGCAAATCACCTTCGGGAGGAGGACCCAGTCCTTATAATCTTTCTTTTTAAACCACGTGCACAAACGCACGCCGCCACCCATTTGTAAATAAAAAGCTAATAAAAAGTGTATACAAGAAGCTACCGCTGTACCCACGATCCAAATTTCCCACAAAATCATATCAAGTCCAAAAAGAATATATCAACAAGAAGTAGACGAGCGAGTCACATCAAAGCCAAATCACTCCATTTCCTCTAGCTTCTCCAACGCCTCCCTGAGTGCCCTTCTATACGCCGCGCGCTTAGACTTTGACCCAATGCTCCTTGTAGACAAGCAATTCTCGCTGGCTTTAGTCTCTTCGGTAGCACTAGGAGCGCTACTTTCAATAGGAGAGGCGCTCTCAGCAGGGGCGTCAGAAGCGATGGGAGTAGCGCTGGCGCTGGTGGCCGGAGTAGTAGGGGTAGTAGGGGTAGTAGGGGTAGTAGAGTTACCGCCATTCATCATTTCGAGGCTGGTCTCGTAGTCGTCGGTGCCGTTGGAAGGGTCTTGGTCTTTTGCGGTGGTGGTGCATATGGAGCCAGCTTTTGTGGTGCCGTGGGGCCCGTCAAGGGATCTATGTTATTAGCACGATGTAGGAGAAGATGTATGAATCAGGTTCAATCAAACATACTGGAATGATCTCGGTTTGGTCAGCGCCGTGACCATCGTCTTCAATGTTTCTTTATCCCATCCATTGATAAAATCACCATGCATACAGTGACTGGGTCCACAAGCAAGCTCAAACGGCGCATCGCCGTCCCAGCCCTCGCTCGCCACGCTCTTAACATCGTAGCGAATAGAGAATCTGAGCTGCGGCATGATCTTCATACCATCAGCGCACTTTCCCCCACTGCTATACGCACTTTCAAGTGTCTCCTCATTGACGCAGTCAGGGAAGAAAAATGCGGTCTGTAGCGACTTGCTGCAGGTTGATTTGGACCATGATTTCCCGCCCGCGTCGAACTTTTCACCTTCGCAGAGCCAGGCGAGCTTGGAGCCGTTGTTGTCGACATCAGCGGCGGTTGTGGCGGCTGTGTTCCCTGCGAGTACGTTGAAGTCCTCGGGAATAGGTACTTCGGCGGATTCTTTTTCAAATTGGTAGTATGCTGTGAAACGCTTGGGTTTGATGGCTGTGCGTTCTCCTGTGGTGGGGTGTACGTGGTAGAGGGCTGGGACCCCTAGATATAGAGTTAGCACAATGTTAAGACTTTTGTGTTCATGTACGATATACTTACAGTAGACCGAGAAGTCATTAGGGTTCTTCGCAGTGGCGCATCCAGCGCGTAGCTGCTCGGATGTGGGAAGATCCTTGGTCACAGCATCGGAACCGAAGAAAGAGTGCATGTGGGACTTGTATTCTCCTGGCATGACGATAGGGTCAATGTTCTTCATCATGAATTGACCGACATCGGTGTTGGTGTAGGCCTGGGCAAGCCCGGCAACAGCAGTCAAAAGAGCGAACTTGGACATTCTTGTTCTATCAAAGATATAATGAGGTTGAATTTGGAAATGAATGGAACACCGGTATAGCGAGAAAAGAGAAAGAAAAAAACGATTGGTGTGCTGAGCCTAGAGCAGCAACGAGTGACGAAGGTCAAACAATGAAGATTGGAAAATAACGAAGGAACATTGACTGTGGAAAATAGACATCTGAGGCTAAAGGAAAGCCATATATAATGTCTGCATAGAGCTCCACAAGCAAGAAGCCACTCGCCCATGTGGAGACATGTTTGGCTGTTTCAATGGCCGTTTCGTTTATCATAGTGGCGGTCCCGCAACGGCTAGATGGCAAGGACCTCCTCACTGCTATAGGTAAGACACGGGCGCTAGTCGGAACGGGAAACATGGCCTATGTGCACATTTGCGATAGGGTTAAACATAGGCGATTCAAAAGGAACCATGATTTTGGATTCGTGGAGAGGATTGAATTCTTTTTTGTTGGCACAGTGGCTTGAACTCGGCCACTGACAAATCTGGAAGAATAGCTTGCACGACTAATATATGAGAAGCCAGACAAGCGACCAGGACTGAGTCTTACGATGTACGGAAATATTTGGTAAACACGAACACTTCAAATAGATGCGGATGTAGCGCCTCTGAATGCGCGATTCTCGGTATGGTGGCCGCTGTCAGAAAACGTCGGGAGCCGTCACCCGTAGCCTGTGGAAAGCCACCAGCTTGGTGGTGAAACTGCCAAGCGCCCCCATCATGAGAAGCATATTGGAAACGCACCGTAAGCCTCATAGATTGGATTATCTCCAATTGCATGGCAGGACATCGATGTAATGCAAGCCACATATGGACATAATACCAATTGTTGATAGTTGTGGTAAAGCGTAGGAGTAGATCAATGTTTTATCCATGAGCCATCAAAGTGTAGCGGAGACATAGCACACAGGTAAAGAGGCTGATTAGCACCTCAGCTCGTAGGGTCTGATGTCTGAAGCGCCTGACCCGTATCCGCGGCTTGATTTGCCATCTTGGCAAATCCTATAGAACATATCGCGAGATCCGTGAAATTGAGATCCAGATACGGTGTGACTATACCACCCCAGGAACCGGTGGTCTGCGCAGATACACGGTTTGCACATGTCCATCTACTCCCTCGGCAACGTCACTAGGAAAGTACACCAGAAACCCAAACATCGATATGGTCATCTCCTCGACAAAGTTATCGCGTTCCAATGTGAATCCACTATATCATGAGTCTTATCGTTCAGGCTTCCACTTTGGCTCTGTTTGTTTAAAGACAGAAACAGTGTGCAATGCATCTATTTGCGGATACGTTGGAAAGTACCTTGTCGTGGTTGAGTGATGTGAAAGAGCGTTTTCTATCAAAACCTCCATCGAAGAAGATGAGCTGAGCTATTAGACAACTTGTGAAGTCGAATGAGGTTGGTGCTGCACCGCAGGTGGAACTGTCAATGTCTAGATTTGCTCCTTTTCTTCTGAGATGGGGTGTATTGAGTTACATTCTGGGATGTTGAGTACGGCTAGCAAAGAATCATTTTCGTAGAGTATCAGGTCAACGTCTCTCACTGTCTGTTCACAGCTTCTTGACGCTTGGCTTCCATTCAGCTAGAACATGGCAAGCAATGCAGTAAGCAGGATTGCGTAAATCTGATAGGTGCATCCCATTCGCAGCATTTGTATTCATGCTGGAGTGGTGATGGAGAGAAAGCTGTTTGAGGCCTACAGTTCTGCCGCCCACCTGAGCGGTAAACCACCATTAGCTGTCAGCATTACATTCCTACAAGGAACAGACAGGTTACCGGCATTGCCCATTTTCCAGATTGGGAACCGACACTCCTGTTTAATAGTTCCGACCATTACTGAAGTTGTTAATGGCAGGGCTAGGTGCTTTAGGTCACCAAAATAGAAGCTCAGGTTTTGGCGCAAGTGTCATTTATCCTAGCCGGGTTGAAGGGAGCTGGATAGAGGGACTACCGTTCCTTTGTGTGGACTGTAGCAAGGCATGTAATTACTGACTCTTCAACTGCATATCGAGTGCAGCTAAAATCTTACCCTGTTTCGGCACCATGTCTCCAGCTTCCCGGGACATTGATTCGAAAAGACGCCATGGGGTGCAAACGGCGTGTGAGGTGGGGATTGGCAAACATTCCACAGAGGCGCAAGGGGGCGATCGGGCTGGGGCGTGATCATGGCCTTCACGCGATGGCTGGGGTTTCATTCTTTGCGTAGGATGGAGAGGAATGAGGAGAATGAGGAAAGGTGAAGGAACAGGGTAGAGAAGGGGCCGCCACGTGATTGCGCGGTGATGATTTCGGAAACGGGAACAAGCAGGGAGTCGTGTGTCTTTATTCCGAGCCCCTCGAACAGGAGCAGGACGTGACGTAGGCGGGCCGGCTGGTAGCAGCAGCAACAGCATTCCGAGAGCGAAAATGCGGGGGGGCGAGTGTGGTAAAAGGAGAGGAGTCGATCATCTGGTTGTATTGTCTTGAATTGAGATGAGTTGAGTTGAGTTGAGTTGAGCGGTGTGGGCGAGGCGCCAGGCAGGCAGCTGTACTTATTACTTATTAGGTATCTGCTCATTAGGTGTCTATTGGGCACAGACACAGACACAGGCCAGGCCCGCTGCTTGCGTCCACACTCCACACTTCACTTCCAACATCCTGTCCGCGTCCACACCTTTACACCACCGCTCCCTCTCGCCGCCTCCCACCCGCGCGCTCCCCGTCCTCAAATATATACCCCGCATGGTCAGACGCGGGCCCTGTTCTAACGCGACGCGTGCTGCCCCGGCTCAAGTTGCACTCAGCCTGTAGCAATCTCGAGGCCCGTCCTTCGGCCAGGATCCCTTAGGTATAATCGCTATAACACGGCCGCCCTCCAAACTAGGGCTCCTAACCTTCGAACCCAACGGACCCCGCAACGCAACCTCTCCACTCGCGCTTGAGCAAACAATAACATTGACTCTATCGTCATTCTCTGGCACCAAGCATCAAAGGGCTATGCACCTGCACGCTGCCCACCACGACCCGCCGCACCACAAGTCCATTCTCTTCTCCTCTGCTACCTCTCTCCGCCCAACCGCAGCTACCTCCGACCGCCTGATCTAACAATCTGACGCCTGGCCGCCCGGGCCAGTGGAGAAGATGGTCTCCCATCCACCCAAACCCTCCCACGCACCCTCCCATTCGCGCTCGTCTCAGCCCGCCTCCAATGCAAATACTCCTGGCCATGCAAAGAAATCCTCGTCCTCGTCCAATGTCGCCTCACAAACCCGCGAATCGAGACCCAGCCGCGAAGGAACGGCACAGCGTGCGGCACAAGATGTAGCAGGTCTCAAGGACTATCAGCTGGGGGACTGCTTGGGAAAAGGTGCTTTTGGCAGTGTGTACAGGGCGCTAAATTGGGGAACGGGGGAGACGGTTGCCATCAAGCAGGTCCGGCTGGAAAATTTGGGTGTGGCGGACCTCAAGAACATGGAGATGGAAATTGATCTGCTCAAGAACCTCAACCATGCCAATATCGTAAAGTACCATGGCTTCGTTAAGAGCTCTGAGAGCCTTTACATTATTCTTGAGTAAGTGGTCTTGTCATGTCTGATTGAGAAGTGACCACTGGTCTAAGTAACTCTAACAATGGCACAGATATTGTGAAAATGGTTCGTTGCACAGCATCTGCAAAAATTTCGGGAAGTTTCCCGAGAACCTCGTCGCCCTCTACATGTCTCAGGTTCTTCATGGCCTTTTGTACCTCCACGAACAGGGTGTCATTCATAGGGATATCAAGGGTGCCAACATCTTAACAACCAAGGAGGGACTGGTCAAACTAGCCGACTTCGGTGTAGCAACGAAACAGTCAGGATTAGACCAGTCCAGTGTAGTGGGAACACCGTATTGGATGGCCCCTGAGGTTATTGAGCTTTCCGGTGCAACGACAGCATCAGATATTTGGAGTGTAGGCTGTACAGTGATTGAATTGATTGAGGGAAAACCGCCATATCACAAACTCCAGCCTATGCAGGCGCTGTTTAGGATTGTTAACGATGAGCATCCGCCAATTCCAGGAAGTGCTTCTCCGGTATGACACTATCTTTCTGTCACATTCTTTCGTCCCAATACTAATAATCGTAGCTCCTACGCGAGTTTTTGATGGAATGCTTCCAGAAGAATCCCACTTTGCGTATTTCTGCCAAACGACTGCTTAAACACCCTTGGATATTGAGTGCTAAACGAACCGTTCCTGCTATCCCCACAAAACCCACCGAGTACACAGAGGCTGTCAAGTCCGTACAGGAATGGAACGAAGCTCTCAAGTCGCCAAACTCTCTCCGCCGAAGTTCACGCTTAGCCTCTGGAGTGAAGAAGGAGACCCCCCAATTCCCTCCGCCTTCTAGCAATGCAGTTGCTGCCGGACGCAAGGCTGCGGCGAATGTGAACCTTAACATCCCAAAGCACAGACCAATTGCCGATTCCTTTCGTTCGCCAGAGCTAGAGCATGACGACAATTGGGACGACGATTTTGCAGAGAGCATATCGCCAAGAGCCTTACACTTGCAGCCTCACCTAAAACCACAGGATAACTTTGGTGGGCTCTTTTCTGGCGACAAGCTCAAAGCTTATGCAAGCTTTGAAACAGTTACCGAAGAGTCATCCAGCTTCTTCGATGGGGAGGCTACGGTGAAGAGCCCGCTCAATCTTCAACATTTGCAAGGAATTCCTGCTTCGTCTTTCCACGAGACAGACTCAGTGAAGGCGGCATCCATGCGCGCAAGAGCCCCGGGCTCGCGATCAACGTCTCAAACTATGCCATCCGATGAACGCCATGACGGTCAGCCTAAGACTGCCTTTCTTCGAGGAGTGCCCAAGGCCGGGCAGCTATCTAAGTCAAAAGTGGCCGCTCTTGCCCGGCCATCACAAGCATTCCGGGAGACTTCGAATGAAGAAGATTATTCGGATTTGATGCCGGCTGATGAGAGCGCCTTCGAGTTGAAATTGAAAGCTATGCAACTTGCCAACCCATCATCTTCGTCGGCGCCTCAGAGGAATGCGGTCAGGCAGAATTCGAGCTCACCAGCCGAGTCTTTCTCACCACGACTGTTCCACCCAAGTGACTTGAAAACGGCACCCAAATCTACCCGAGATGCTAAGCTGAACGGGTCTGCTAGACAACGATCAGCGTCTTCAACATCAACGCGCAAGATGCAGCGTTCGCAATCTGAGATCGAAATTCAGAAGTACGCTGAAGTTGAGGGTGACGACTTCTCAGATGTGTTTGGCGACATCAAGCCCAAGCATGGAAGAGCTGAGAGTGATAGTGGCTCAGAGCACAGCAGTATGGCCATGATCACTTCTAAGATGTCGTCGTCATTTGTACGTTTCCGCCCACTGTTTGTTACTTATTTACTAACCGAAAGTAGATTATTGCTGACGAGGATGATATTGATCCCTTCGCCAACTTGGAGGAAGGCATGGAAAATATTAATCTCGAGAACAATGTTGCTCGTGACCGAGATGATCGACTCGCAAAGATGACAGAGTCTCTTGTCGGCTGCTTGAAAACCAGTCAACCCGATGATGTCCTACTTGACATTGCTGATCAACTCATCCAAGTCTTGTACGAGTCTCCTGATAAACGGTCAATAGTCCTACGCTCGCACGGCATGCTACCAATACTCGAGATTCTCGGTACGATACCGCCAAATGAGGTTGTCCTCCCGCTGCTGAAGATTATCAACTTGATTATTCTTGAAGACGCTGAGGCACAAGAATCGTTATCTTTCCTAGGTGGTATTCCTACCATTTGTCATTTTGCATACAAAAAATTCCCCAGCGAGATACGCAAAGAAGCTGCTGCATTTGTGCGACAAATGTATCAAACAAGCACACTCACACTGCAGATGTTCATTGGTTGTGGCGGTATCAATGTCCTGGTAGAATTCTTAGAAGAAGACATAGACGCGGAAAGGGATTTGGTTCTCATTGGCGTTAATGGTGTCTGGAATGTTTTCGAATTGCAGGGACCGACGCCAAAGAATGACTTCTGCCGTATCTTTTCGCGCAGCTCTGTTCTTTACCCGCTATCGCTGGTTCTGAATCGGTTGGTAGACGAGACGAGCGAGGTGTCGCAACTTATCGTGGGACGTATCGTCAGCATCTTCCTTATCTTCTCACAAGCTGAAAGCCATGTTAAGGATCTTGTGGCAGATCGAATGATCTTGAAACGTAAGTCATCTTTTTTGGTTGCACTAGCTATCTTATTTGAATTGCTCAGTAGTTACGCTCAACCCAGACAAACCGCTAACATTCTCTAGGTGTTCTCAAGGACCTTCGCAAGATGTCTTCACCACATCAAATAACCATGCTCAAGTTCATCAAGAATCTTTCCATGTTGTCATCGACTCATGAAGCACTTCAGAACTCCAACGCCATCGACATTCTCATTGAGCTCTTCAAGAGTACGCGCAAAGACCGCTTGCACCGCGAGATTTCCAATCAGATTCTAAATACAATGTACAATCTCTGTCGACATAACAAGAGTAGGCAAGAAGAGGCTGCGTTGTCGGATATTATTCCTTTGCTCAAAGATGTGGTCAAGGAGGGCGGCCCATTGAAGGAGTTTGCGCTACCAATTCTGTGCGAACTTGCGCATAGTGGCAAGGTAGCAAGAAAGATGTTGTGGGACAGCAAGGGCCTACAATTTTACATCAGCATGTTGGCCGACCGAAACTGGCAGGTCACTGCCCTGGATGCCATCTTCGTATGGTAAGTCATCTGCCTCCTTTAAGCTTGGAAAAATCAATTAACGATCTGAACAGGCTCCAGGAAGAGACTGCTCGTGTCGAGCAATACCTTCTGTCATCAAACTTCAGCACAGCTATTATCTCATCCTACACCTCCCCTGAACTGTCTCAGTCGACATTTGAAAACATGCTTGAGCCGTTACAGAAGCTTGTACGTCTGTCTCCGCCCATAGCAGCGTCACTGGCTGTTCCGGAGATCTTCACTCGCACAGTGCAAAAGTTAGGCCACAAGGACGCCGTCACGCGTCTGAACCTTCTTCGTATCCTCCGCACTATCTGCGATGCCACAGAGGATGAGTGTACCCTGATCAAGCAGTTTAGGGTATATGATACCATTCAATATCTCTCCGAGCATGACCCAGCCATCTTGGTTCGACAGATGGCTGAAGAATTGGTCCGAGCCTGCAACGAAGTCGGCAAGCGCAGTACATCCCGCGCTTCTGGGTTTCGTCGACCCGCGTCGTCTGCAGGTACCCGAACTGGTTCAGGCTCGAGCAGCGGGTCTACCCTTGTCTCGACTATGACTCCACCTACACCCACCAGCCTAAAAAATGCTTTTGCTATACCATCTCTGCCTCCTACCCCAGCACTCGTGGGAAGCGGAAGGGAGAGGATGAACCGAAGCCAATCCACGGCTGGTATCTGGGATCTTCAAGAAGCGCCCACAAGGTCGAAACACACACCACTTACCCGAGCGGCAACTTCTCTTGCTGCGCTCAGTGGCCCACAGCCCTCATCTACAAGTTCTCGAACACCATCTCGACCCCCAAGCCGTGATACATCATCGCTAGCACGACTGGAGACCAATGCTGCCAATGGTAGAGATGCGGCTCGATCAGTAGATCGCTCACGTCTTCCCAAGGCACGACAAGGGCGACTAAGTGAAGCAGTAAGCAGACGACGTCAAAGCCAAGCTAGCACCGGCGAAGAGAACCAAACACCGAACGGTAGCAGTGGGAACAGTACACCCTTACCGAGGCTGCAAATTCAGATGAGGCGACGAAGAGAAACGAGTGGAGGTGAAATGAGCAGCCTTGGTGGAAGGAAAGCTACAGATTAGAAATCCGTAGCCGAGCGATCGAGTGATGGAATTCGTAGGCGGAGGGGTTGGACTGGTGTTTGATACTCAACAGGAAAAGTTGGCGTATGTCTACGGGTTCTTTCCCCTCTCACTGCTTTCTTTTTCTTCAAATTTTCAGTTTCTCGGTTTCACGCTTACCATACTGGACTGGATAAAGCAGAGCATGTGGTGTTTAGGTTGCTTGGGTGGATTGCTGCTATGCCTTTTTTTTTGGCTTTTTCCCTATGCTGGATTTGATTGATTCGCCCAAGCATTCTTAGAGTGGTATATGGGGTATAGCATAGCTTCGGCGTTATTGTCTCTTTTTGGCTTGCTTTTGCAACCTCATTGTTTATTTATTCCTTTTTGCATGAGTTTAGAAGAAGCTCGCTGGAAATGGTGGTATCGTGGTATGGCATGCACATCTATCCGCATATATATGTACTTCGCCCCTTGACCTTGATTCATGCTCCTGTTTTTTTGGCTTGGATAAGGTAAGATAAGGTAGACGAGAGTGAAGAGCAAGATGAAGTAAAAGGCAACGTGTGCCAAATCTATGAAAATGTGCATGTGTTGCTGGGCGAATGTGTGCCTTCAGTTTTGCGTACCAAGGCCAGGGAAGGGTAAGTCAAATATTATGAGCAAAGGGTTTCTATCAGAGCTGGATTAGTTATCTCAGAGATTGCTGGCCTGAGTTGGATTGCCATGGGAATGTATACGAAGTTGGACTAGACAATTAGATGATGTAGATTATATGTGCCCAGGAAATTTATAGAACGGAAGTTTCGTGAATTCACATCCAACCCTACTACAAATTACTCGCGTTCTTTGCGTTTGTCTGTTAAAGACCACACGAGATGTCGTCAGATTACTTTTATAATAATTATAGCTCTGCGAAACCGTTTCATGCTAAATATACAAGTCGCTCGCTTACATTCTATTAACCTTGTTTTCATTACTTCTTTCAAGTCGGCGATCTCATCCGCTCTGGGAGTTCTACAGGAGCTTGTTGTTGCTGTTGCTGAGGCCACTCCTGTCCCGGTGCTGGATATTGCACCTGCGATCCTGGAGCCTCTGCCCGGACTTGCGTAGCTGGTGCTTCTACAACGGGCTGACCATAATGCGGGTAGTATTGTGGCGGTTGTTGATCTTCAGGTTGTCCTGGCCATGCGTAGGGTGTTTGTGCTTGAGAGGTTGGATATGCTGATACGCCTGTTGACACGCCTGTCGACATTCCTGTAGATATTGGCTTCGGTACAGGCGAGGCAGGCATTTCAGCCGTGTTTGCGTGTTTCGTGGGCATCTCGTGGCCGATATATTGGGCTCCTTGAGAGAGTTCCGCAAGAGTTCCTGGGGGCGGTTGTCCCGTGCCAGGATACTGTGCCATCTGAGGTCCCACTCCTGGTTCTCCTGGTTGAAATTGTTGCTGTACTGCTTTATCTTTCTTCTGTTTCCGCAACCACAATATCAATCCCGCTAACCCGCCTACTACGAACAACGCAAGTGGAACCCCAATCCCCAACCCAACTTTCCCCCCTCTTGAAAGTCCTCCTTTCCTGCTATTCCTCGACGACCCTCCACCCGTGAAACCTCCCGAACTCGACGAACTCCGCCCACTCGCCGTCGCCGTAGCCGCAAACGAAGCATCCGCCTGACGCGCCTCGATATTCGCTCTCATCTCCAGCCGCATTTGCTCCGAGGCTGCCGTATTATCAATGGGTTCGCCGACAGCCGCACATAGCGACGAAAGGAAGGAATTCGCATCGTCTTTTGATTTTTCGTTGCAGCCGGTTTCGAAGCAGGACTGTAGTTTTGCGATGTATTTCTGGTCGGTGCAGGCGCAGGCGTAGTCGGTAGGGTTGCATTTTGTTTTTGTGTGGGAGACGCATGTTTCCTGTGGGATATCATATGTTAGAAACTGGAGTCAACGACTGGTTCTGTGTAAGAGGTGTAAAGTGGTGGACTGGTGGCACGACATTGACATACCGCGCATCCTGGCAACGACTGTGCTACAGCGTATCCAGCGCCCAAGGCAACGCCCAACAATATCGAGGACGCGCGCATATTTCGATGCTCAACGCGTCGGTATCACCCTACACAGTCCGATGTGTCGAAGCACTTCAGTATAATACTGTATGCACATCCAACCTTGATACCCGGTACAACCACTCCAAACGAAGAAAAGACAAGGAACCAAGCCATCTGCCCGCGAAAACAGGGCATGCCGCGGATTTAATCAAAATGCGCTTGATCAACGCCCCTCACCTCCCCCGTGGCGTCGAAGTCTCAAGATTGCAGTGCCATGGCGTTGCCGCGATTTAGCTGGGATGCTGATTGGGTAGTTCGCAACGCGGAATACGAGAATTGGGCAGGATGGCGTTCGATAGACTAGTTTTGTGGGGGTTAGGCGGTCGACGATCATGATGTGGGAGGTGTGTGCTTGGTCTAGCAAAATGAAAAGCAACATGCCATGTGCAAGAAATTATTTGTGAGATGCAGAAATAATGTACTTCTTCGAGTGTCTTGCTGAAGACACAGATGGATGAGTTTAGCGAAAGTAAGGTTTTGTTGCTTATGTGTATACTGATACACTCACGAAACGACTTCCAAAGGTTGTATCTCAACAAAGCAATGTGCTTTTATTACTGTAGATATCTACAACTCAACTTTCAGAAACCGCAACTAGATTAGTATGATCAGTACAGAGACGATAGGAAAAGTCAAAAACTGCCGTTACTCCCTTTCTCCTCCTTTACCCTTAAGATCAACACGATGCGAATAGGCCTGCCCTTCCATAAAGATCAATGAGTTGTGAAGTTTTAGGTTGAAAACTGGTCCAAGTAATATACAAATTCATAAAATGTCGATCGTACGGAGCCCTACCTAGGTATACATTTACCTTCTCTCACCACCTCCCAAATCCTCCAATCCCGCCTGACAAAAAAGAAACGAAAAAAAAATCCAAGGGAAAAAACAAATTCCAAACCCCTTCCAGAGACCAAAGGCCAGTTACTCCAACTATTCAATCAGCCCTTTCACCATTCCAAAAAAACAACACTCACCATCTGTTACCACTCCCCCACAATAACATCGGCTCCCAGTATATGCCCAGGTAATACGTATACATATGCCTATCTCCGCATCATACCAACGTATGCACCGCACCGCAACACCCAGCTTCTGGTATCCCCAGTTGTACTCCGACTGTAGCGAACATTGTATTGTATGTCTTGTGGCTACGTATCGTGATATGTCGGTACACAATGTACTCTAAACCTCCTATAGAATACTATGCGACTTCCATTCATCGAACGTGCAATTGAGGCAAACTCAACCCCGGTCAAGCGATCCCTTCTCCCACACATGTTAAATAGGGGTAATAATAATACATTCAAACGCACTCACAAGACTTCAAAGCACCTAGTTATGATCTAATTTTAAGTGGTTTTACCCTCCCCTCTATCCACCCTAGTCGAAATCTTACCGAAGCGATCGACGTACCCGAACCCGCCTGTATAATTTCCGATCGGTTCGCTCGCGCCATGCCATCCTTACAGCGCCTTGCATATACTGTAATTAGAGTAATCTATCGCCTAGCGAGCCACCCATGTAACGAGCCGCGGTTTCCACCCAAAATCAACACAACTTCGAAACTAACAAACGTAATCAAA
>JAQGEP010000440.1:0-23190 GCA_028476805.1 Acrocalymma vagum
CAGTACGCTACTTTTGGGCTATTGTCCGACCATTTTCATAAATAAAACCCCCTATTTTGGTTCTAACCTTATGGCCGGTTCTTACCTTCAAAATAATCCTCTAGTATGGCTATATTATCCTAATCCACAGCCTCTATATACTGTCTCACCGTGCTTGCGGAACCTATATATATACTAATACTAAACTCGCCATTTATTTCAGTCCCTTCTACGTTATATACTATACAAACAATCCACTGCTAATAATAGACTCTGCCCGGCAATAGATGTAAAGGAGAGCTTATCTCTCTATACACCTAAATTACTTGAACAGTATCTATATACACAGGCCCCTTGACATATTAGTAGCCGCATAATACCACTCCGTTCCTTTTTACTATTTGTAGAGAGGTATAACTTATACTCTCTACTTCCCCAAAGAGAAACCGACATCCTTTACTCTTTCCAAAGAAAGACACACTATCCAATACTAACTCCCGCTCTACGGCGAGGATAAATACGTGGAACTGTGCTTCGCACCCCTCAAGCCCTCCGCGGCCATACCCACGCTCTACATCTACATGTATATCCACAAGAATACTATGCTACACTTCCTCTGCAGACAAGGGACTTTCAATAAGTCCCTTTCCCAATATAACTATACCGGTTATCTCTCCGTCAGCGTCCTGCCTGTCTCCCGCCAGCTCCACGGTCACCCGTAATAACAGAAATTTCATTATTCCTACCAAAGGTTAGTGATCCTACCTTCCTAGTGCGCCTGCACTCACACTATGGTGTACTACACTAGACAATTAAAAAAAACGAGTAAACAACATAGAGCCTTTCTAGGCAGTCCCCTCCACGGACTACTTTTCATTATCAACCACACTACTGTGGTGCTTCTCCGAACTACCCCTCTACAGGGGAGTGCAGCATCCCTGTATCCGAGTGCCCTCTCCAGCGAGTGGTGGGGGTGATGACTAATGCTGAAGTCCGTCATCCCGTAGTCACGTGTGTTCTCGCCAGAACCAGGGGCCCACCCCGTGTTGGGGGGGACCAACACTCCCCATTTGATCCTCAAGTGATGAGTAATGAATGTGAGCCTAGCCTAGCGTCTAGTATCCCTCCGGGCCCATCCGGGACAGGCGATCCCGCCAATCGGCTACGCCGGCTTCCTCCGTCAGCGTGCTCACATATACGCGTGAAGAGTGAATTCCACTGTCTGGTACAGTGGTTCACTTTTCTTCTAAATGGAATCATAACTTCCAGCCGCCAAGCGTCTGGTACAAGAAAAGTAGAGTCACGTGTCGTCGAGCGACAACCAAGCATCGGGAGCGATGCCAAGTCTTTCCCAAGGTTGTGTCTCCCCCACAATCATCCACTCAGTTACTTTATATTAAACACCTAGAGATGTGTTAACAATATAGTTATTATTATGCCTTAGTAGATTCTAAACAAATCTATTCCTTTTATCTACAACTCTCGTAAAACGTGTTTTTTCCAAATTACTACGGACGCCACAACTTCTACGAAGGGACCCATAAGAAGGAGTAAGCGGTTACGTTCATCTTTTTTGTTTATAGAGCTCTATAATACTTTACCAACAGTATCCTCTAAATACAAAGTTTAGTCATACAACTAACACGTATAATCATTTATCTGCATATCCATAACCCGTTCCAAAGAAACACCCCTCTACCGAGATAGTCTTACTATCGCTCCCCTCTAGTCTCTATTTTATTATTCCATACCACGTTGTATTCTAGACCGTATAGACGAAAGAAGTCTACCTTAATAATCTCTATTCTCCAACAGAAGAGTCGTATAAACCAAAACAAAACCCTTTACGGGTGCCGCATCCATGCCTCTTCTCTAAAGCTCCCTCTATACGAGGGATCTCCCTAACACAATACGTATCCTCTCCAAATAAGTCATTATATTATTCGCTTACGCTAAGTCTCTCCGAGCACCGGTAGAATATAGAGATCTACCTACTCTACTAACCATTTATCTAAGCAAAAATAAAAATATAATTAGAGGATGTAGTTATCCTCTGCTACTTATATCTACAAACATATCTATCATAACGACACTAGCTCACCAATCGTGGAGGTAACCTCTACCTTATTAATAACAATTCATCTACGCAGAACGACTTCACTACTCTATTGCTCCCTAACAACGCTTTAACTAAAGCCTCCCGTCTACACGTGACTGCAAAATAACCTTCAAAAGGTCTGTAAGGAGTACAGCCTAACTTCCTACTTGTACTCTGTACAAATCCGTACTACGAGTGAATTCTAACTAGAATTCTTCTTGTCTATTAGTATGCGAGTGCCCTCGCAGCGTAGTAATCCACTTATCCAAGTACACTATCCCTCTCCAGGGCGGGGGCGCCTATACCTCCGCAGGCAAACAATAAAAATAAACTCATCCTTAAAATAATTTTATTATTGTCCCCTCCGCGGACTATACTGAATCATCCTCCACCCTACCGTGTTGCTTCTCTGATGTTCCCTAGCCAGGGTAGTCCAGCCCGGACCAAGGAGAGTCCTCTCCTATTTAATAGACAACTGATAACCAAGAAGTCATCTCGCAGCTACTGTGTTCTCTCTAGACCGGGGGTCTCCACCCCACGTGATGTTGACTCACACTCACGTACCCCCCTCTCGTAGCCGAGAGTATTAGGTAATGCCGTCCGCGCCGACCTGCGGTCTACCCCTCCTGGGGTGGTCATCCGACCAATCACTCCGTGCCGTTCATCCCTCACGCGCTGCCGATACCGGAACAAGAGCGAACGTCTGTGCGTGGCACAGTGGTTCACTTTTCTTGTAAATGGAATCATAAGTTCAGCCTTGTGCAAGGCTGTAGAAGAAAAGTACAAGTCACGTGGGGCACCCCCCAACGACAGCAAATGGCATGTACTGCCAAGCATCTATCAACACGCGCTCCGTATGTCATAACAACTCAACACGCTCTACGTGAATAACATGCAAAACATTCTAACTCTTGTTTTACTCTCCACATGAGAGTAACGGTCCTCATTATGCACCATCCCGTGTAGTTCGTATGGGACTACAACCTTGCGCTCTTCGCGTACAACACGTATCTCTTAACATCGCAGTATCGTAACTTTCGTGTACATTCACGACCTTTCTTACTTTCAAACAATATTCTCTCCCCAACTATATATGCATTACATTCAATTACTAAACTAAGGAAATATTATTCTATTTTATCAAATAACCAACTATAACACAAACTATTTCTACTCTTATCCCGCTCATTCTTCTACTCGCTCTGTTGATGGAACTTTATACTAAGTTGCACAAGCCTTCCGACTTCACCACACTGCGGTCGGCATAACCTTATAATTAACACTCCAAATTCTGACCCTTCTTCGTCCAAAATATGTAACAATCTTACAAAATCAATGACACTCGCAATACCAAGCCTCTCTGCCCAATTGATAATAGAGACACCTGATCGCGCTAATGCTACTAATCGATCATGCTCTTGTTGATCCTCCTTTTGATCAACACATTTATGCGTATGACTTAATAACGCTTTAAATGCAGCCCTACAAAATGGTTATCACCATACTATCCGAATACACTATAGTAGACACTAACTCGCACATGGTCCACATGCAAACCTCTCTGCTTTGGTTGGCTAAACGCCACCACACCGATAAAGCACACTCCTCACCACCTCTGTTCCGGTGACGTAGAAATTGTTCCCAATTACTAGCCGAAGCCGCACCGCCAGGCATCCTGCTCGCCGCTATTGCCTGTAACTCTATTAGCACTCTGTGCTGCTTATATCCTATAAGCAGATCTGATTTAAACTCTCTCCTTATTAAAACTAACAAAAAACAGAACACTGTGTAACAACTGTTACCGTTAATATAAAAAAGAAGTATAGAGTATCCACGAACCTCCCTCTTCCGCCGTCCTCGGCTGAGACAAAACTACAACTATACAATTTGGCTCTAGCGCACACTGTCTTAAGTGTGCTCCTAAAAAAAAACCGACACACTCGTCCTACGTACCGACCTCGACCACTGTCGAGTGAGGGAGAAGAGGGTGAGAAGTATGGGTGTCTCCCACCTTTGACCTCCGTCCGCCCCACTCCAGGGGTGGTCTTTGCCAAGCCAGGGGTGGTCTTTGCCAAGCCCGGAGAGTGCCCTCTCCAAGTGAGTATCTAGTGATGACCAATCGTCATCCGCAAGCCTGCTGTGCCATCTCCGTGGCGAGGGGTAGCCACCCCCGTGATCTCCGGTGAATCACGCCCCCGTCTCGTGACCGAGACTATTACTAATGAATGTGAGCTCAGACTGTAGTCTGCACCCTCCGGGCTGGTCTCTGACCAATCGCTCCGCTCGCCTGAGCCCAGGCGTGCCCACATATACGCTGAAGGTGAACAACACTGTCTGGTACAGTGGTTCACTTTTCTTCTAAATGGAATCATATTGTGCCAGTGCCAAGGCACAGGCAGTAGAAGAAAAGAGAAGTCAGGTGACTCCGTCCCCAACAACACAACATGGCACTCCGCACCAAGCAACCTCCTCCGTCGTCTCTCATCCACAACAACAATACATGCCAAGCATCTAACTACTTACATATACTATTAGCTTTGCTCCCATTACAACCATTCTCTCTCTATACATAATACTAAACATTACTATTATTACTCCACACAACATTAAACGTTTTGTAGTAATTATACTAAATCTTAATAGGCTAAATAGTCTATCCAGTCTATATAATTCCTCATATCAGCTGTTACCTCTCCAATGCTATCCGTAACCCCTTCAAACTTGAACATTGTATCTACATTATCTATGCCCGTATAGAATATATTAACTGTTGCGTTACTAGTATTAATTTCTTTAAAAAGACCGCCATGTTTCGATATTATCGTGCACCCAACACAACTACTCTTGTACGGACAACCACACTGCAACCGTGTGTACCCGCAACTAATTTCACCGCACAACTACGAAAGGATATTAACCCCCTCACTACCGTTCACATGCTCTGCATCTACGTCAACACTGCTCACCCAGTGTCGCACAGTCTGCGCACCAACTTTCAAAACAAGAGGAAGAATTGCTTCTTCCAAAATCATAAATAACCTCGACGAGAGGGCTGCTACCACCCCACTGCAAAACAATAACATGCAATCTCCTATAACACACCACTGTATACCAACACGTCCACTTTCAATCTTAAGAATAAGATATACTTGCCTCCTCGACTGAGCACATACGATGCAGTTTTCTACACTACATTGCGGGAGACGCCCGCTCTCCTGCGTTACATACCACTCCGTTCCCTCCGCGTTCACAACACATGTGACTGTCACGTGCTCTTCTCGAAGCACTACTCACTTCCGTTACTCTTTAGTCGTACCTCCTTTACAAAAAAAAACAAACCTTGCATATGCCTCCTCACAAACGAGAGCTCTGCATCTATCCCCTCAAACGAGGGAAGTGGTGTCCCCACAGGCTGAAGCCTCAGCCACGCTTTCAGCACAGAGCTGTGGCCATGCCACACACCCAAACACACCTCTGTCCAACTAACTAACTCTGAAAGTGTCGGCGCATGCGACACAACAACTGCCTGTACCTCCACAGGCAAAGACTGAAAAAAGCGGAACTCGTGAAGAATCCCCATAAACACAACTGTGTAAAGAACCGCCAAAAAAGAAAGCACTCTACCGCGAATCAGTTCCCTTCCCCCCTCTACAGGGATGCTTTGCCAAGACAACACGAGTGCCCTCTCCATCTGAAAGTGTAGTGATGACTAATGAGTCATCCCGCCTCCGCTGTGCCCCATCCAGGCCGGGGGTATCCTCCCCTACGTGACTGCACCGGCATCACGCCCCCATCTCTGAACGAGATCATTACTAATGGCGGATGAGTGCTAGCCCGTTGGTCTAGTCCCGTCCCGGGTTCGGCTAGCCAGCCAGTCACTCCGTTCCGCAGTGTCCCACTGCTTACTCATCCTAATGAGTGAAGACAGTGACCCCTGTCTGGCACAGTGGTTCACTTTTCTTCTAAATGGAATCATAATACCCTGCGCCACACTGGCACAGGACAAGAAAAGAGAAAGTCAGGTGACTCCGTCCCCAACAACAACACAGCACGGCCACCCGTGGCTAGTGATACCAACACGGCCCTTCGTGCCAAACATTACCATGTAATCATAACTTGTTATAATAACATTATCAAGTCTTTCCAACAATAACACAAACTCATGTTCCATAGGAGATAATAAGGGGAAACAATACACCCAAGGGAACGAAGACTATTTATCTATCCAATTTTATTCTATAATCTCCTTCCCATCACTGGGTAAACAACAATAACGCAACCATTCTCTACCACGCAATACACCAATTGCGTCCGTTACTCCACTAAAATAAGGCTGCTCTGTTCCAAAGAGCACACCAACATATCTACTATAGCTCACAAATAGACATTTATTATCATTTGCATCATATAATTCGGCGCAAGCCCTGCAAATCAAATGTCTGCCACAATAACAACTCTCTTCACTTACAAATCCACCTTCTCGGAGAACGAGGACAGCTCTGCAGCCTATACCGAATCGCTCGGTTACACTGTACCCCTCCAACAGCCTACGAAAGTGATATACCTTCCACAAAAAAGACTGTCGTCTTTTACAATGCATCTGCTTCACCACGGTATTCAAACTTCTGCTATTTAGTTGCGAAATCACAACGCACTCTATAAAAGGACCAACTCCTTTCACAATCAAGTATCCTTGCTTACTATGCCTACGCTTACTATTAGTTGCTCCGTAGCATACTCCGCCTTTCCTACATCGCGGAAGCATCCCACTCTCCCGAGTGAGATCCCACTGTGCTTTTCCGACTTCGTCTACAATACATCTAATTGATACACAATGCTGCTGAAATACTGATCAGAATCAGCACTACTGCTCCCCGCCGCAACTGCAATATGCGCATATACCTACAGTACATGTGCTTCCGCAACCATGATATCTCATGTTCAGTCCCTTTGAAGGGAACAAGAGCCCTTCCGGATGGCTGACGTTATATCCACTGCTCTATCCTTTTGTGTACCCACTCGTGCCAAGCCCGGCACACCAACGAAACAGACACAAGTTCACTAAACGATGAATCCATCACAATCCATTCCAGTATTCCATACTGAATCTCAACCACTCCACCTAGACAAGCCTGCCCGGTCTTTGTCCTACGCGCCACCAGCGCCCGGGAAAATCTCCCTAACATGCTATTATCTACGATACCCGCCAAAGAAAGTGCATCTCTGCACCTCGTTCCGTCGAACCTCCCTACTACTGGGGTGAGCCAGATCCCTGCACCGAGACCGCCCTCTCTTTACCGTCTAGTGATGACCAATGAGTCATCGTGTATCCACGCCTTTTCTTGCCAGAACCAGGGGTGCCTCCCCCACGTGATTGTGACGAACAACACGTCCCCCAAAGTCAGATGACTTTGCTGAGTAATGAAGTTGCGCTCAGACTAGCGTCTGTGCCCTCTAGGGCAGGCTTCCAGCCAATCACTCCGTGTGCTCCCGCCGGTCGCGTGCTCAACTATACGCACAAGAGCGAACACACTGTCCTGGTACAGTGGTTCACTTTTCTTGTAAATGGAATCATAATGTTCCAGCTGCCAAGGCATCTGGAGAAGAAAAGTACAAATCACGTGGGGCAAGCCCCAACAACAACAAATGGCATCCAGTGCCAAGCAATCCAACTCACGTCCACTACGTAATTATGACCTTAGTAATCTTACAAATCATCACCTCCATAACAATAACCTTACAATACCAAAACATTCGCTCCTACAAGTAGTCTTCTTATTTACTAATAAAAATAACAGGCATATTACTAGTCCCCTTACGATTCCTCTTCCTTCTAATCCATCCTAAATTTCGCTAGGCGATAAAAAAATACAACTCTGTCCTACAATATAAATATCCTCAGTACATATCACATAATATAACACAACCACGTTCCAACAGTATAATAATATTCAACAAATATATCTTCTCTATATACAATCCATCGCTTATCCTAATAACAGAATTTCTGTACATTACAATAAAAAAACTTTAATGTACATTACACATTCTACCTCCTCATCGACTAGCCATCTGTCTACACACAAACGCATTCAACGACGCACTACGCACAGAAGGTTGCCAACGCATTATATCACTAAATGATCCATCCTTTATAATCCAATTCAGTTCCTCTATCGTCAAAAAATCCTGCTACGAATATGCTCCGCATCCATTCTGCCATTCCTCTATACTACGACGAGGAGAGCCATCCTCCTTCCAGTTATGCTTCTTACACTCTTTTTGAGCCGCTCGTCTCCACTTCGCAAGCTGTAGTACAATACATGCTCTTATGCAGAGTAAGACTCTGCTACTAACCTTTAACAATTCAATATTAGTTTCGCCCTCCGTCTTATCCACTCTAACAATTTCCATTACAACTTCCAAAATATCCGAAAGCACGCCATCCCGCTCTTTAATACTCTTAACAAACTTCGTCACCTCGTTTAATAAACGGCTACCCCCAGGAAGCCGCTCTACCCAATCCACTACGGTTTCTACCGTAACCGAACAACTTTGTTAACCATGTCCATCGTCTATAGCTAATACTCTGTTCTAACACTACCTGACTCCACTACTGTGTCGCAACAGTGTTAGTGCTACGCAGCACTCTAAAATAAACCACAGAACGGACTCTATCCTTACTTCATTCCATTACTCTGTGATTCCACAGAGACAAATAAGAACTCACATTCAACTTTAAACGTGCCAACACTAAACAAACAGAACCTAGACACATTCTAGGTATTAAATACAGAGAAACACAACTATCCCTACCTTTCCAGAGTCTTGTTCCCCGCTACCGGGGTGGCCTTTGCCAAGACTAGGAGACCGTCCTCTCCCTCTAAAACTCTACTAATGACTAAGAATGTCATCCCGCCTCCGCTGTGCCACTTCCATGGCGAGGGGTATCCACCCCCGTGACATGAGGTCATATCACTCCCCACCTCTGAACGAGGTTATGAGTAATGGCGTCAGCCTTAGTCTAGCGACTAATCCCATCCGGGCCCATCCGGGTTCGGTTATCCAACCACTCACATCCGTGCCGCTCGTCCCTCGCCGGCGCTGCCGATAACAGTGAAGAGTGCACCCCTGTCTGGCACAGTGGTTCACTTTTCTTCTAAATGGAATCATAAGTGTGCCAACTCGCTACACCGAGTCGGCAGTACAAGAAAAGATGTCACGTGGGGCACACCCTAACAATAACAACACACCGCTACGAGTAGCTACTAACAACCCAACACACGCGCTCCCCGCGTACCTATTCTCTCTTTACGTAGCCTCCCTACGTGACTACCACTAATAATTGCGTCCTTTACTATACTTTACAAGGTAAATATAAAGTAAGGTTGTAAATACAGACAGCAGCAGAGTAGAGCAAACAATTAGAACGTAATTATTATTATTATTAATCCTTCTTATTTACTATTCCTTTCCTATATAACTATATACCAGAGTATAAAGTAATCTCTTTATTATTTACCTCTTTTATCCCTCGCGTTAACTATAATAATATAATTGCATCCTCCCAATCCTATATAAACTTATATAGATTCCTCTTACCTTCTACTCTATAGAATAATACTTCCCATACGTTACTACCTTTTTTATAAACCGCTATTATATAATACTTTACTAAATATTCGTTCTATATCTCAACCGTGCACCGCACACTTACTTGCCGTATTACTACTCTCTTATTACTATATATACTATATCAATTATTAGCTAATTAATATTCGTCTACGCTAAATATACTAGGTTCCTATACTAATCTAGCCTACTATATATAGTTATAGAGAAAGAGGGCTCCTAGGTAACGGTAAATATCTGCCTAAAGCGCGTTCCTCCCCCGCGTACTACTATTGCTTGCTGCTGCAATACCTAATATCTATGCCAAGACATCGCTTAATTAGGAAACTCTATATAAAAGTACTCGGCTTCTAGCCCGTAACTCACAACATATTTAAGCACGTTATATGCTTGTTTCTCCTCTACTTTTATAAGTAGTCTGCGTGCTCCTCCTATATGAGAGGAGGCTTTATAACAACCAAACTATTACTCTACTATAATAGTTATACTAGCTAGCCAGTTCTCTATAAACCCTTTAAATATCTGCCCTCTAGGTATATTAAACACTCTATACTCCGTATATATATAGCGGGAGGACGGTAATATGCATAAATTTATACTGCCCTCTTTAGGGCTAGCTATCCTTCTAGCTATATGTGTCTCTATAATACCATACAAAGGTAGGTATACTCTAGTACCTACCCTATAAACGTCCGCGCATCTACTGCTCCCTACTAAGTACTACCATACCATCCGCAGAAACCTGCCCCCCCCTCCGGGCTAGGGAATACAAGGAACAGAAAAACTAACTATTCTTTCTCTAAACTCTCCCTCTATAGGGGGGTCAGATCCCTATAAGAGAGTGTCCTCTCTATTAAACTCTAAAAACTAATAACTAAAAATAGAATAAGTTATCCCGTAGCCACTAGTTCCCATCTGGGTTCGGGTTGCCACCCCGCACGTGATTTAGGTCTATTATATGCTCCCTACTTAATCCTTAAGTTATTAGTAATGCGCGTTAGCCTAGTCTACCGACTAGTCCCTCTAGGGGAGGCTATCCCGCCAATCACTCCGTGTGCTCAGTCCCTTCGCGTGCTCACGCATACGCACAAGAGCGAACACACTGTCCTGGTACAGTGGTTCACTTTTCTTGTAAATGGAATCATAAGTGTGCCAGCGCCAAGGCACTGTCATACAAGAAAAGTCATGTCACGTGCTCCCCAACAAACAACAACTCAGTTCATCACGCTCCACGTGACAACACACGCGCACCGCATGTGATTATAACACACACTTCTCCCTTACAGGCCAACAACCAACACAATGTTCGGCCTCAATTTCTCTCCTCAATTAAGCGACAACAAACCCCTAAAGCATGAGCAACATTAAATAGAAAAAGAATTACGTACTTAACTCTATCCACTATCACTCCCCTTATAAAAACACGACCTGTCTACTCTCCGTACCTGTTTAGAATCAACAGGAATCCTTCCTACGCTGGTAAGATAAACCTTCTTTAGAAGAGTTGTTAGTTATCCACGTAATAATAGAGAAGTGGAACAGCGCTGCCTCAAGCAACCCGATTCTCGATCTAAGCTTTAACCATAAAATCATTTTACTTTATCTCTTTACTATCTAAAAATACCTCATCTATACTTTCATCACGCAAATGCGTTTCATGTCGCACTGCGAACACAAGGCTGAGAACAGTTTACCAAACCATTGAATAATCCATCTTGTTAAGATGTTCCTATATCAACATCATTTCGAGAGCCGTTGCCAGTGACTTCAACGCACTCTACTACTCGTACAACAACACGCTGCATACCAGCCTCCGCTTTGCTCGACTCTACCTGCCATCTCTCGATTTGACTTTGCGCTTCATATAACGCAATGCCGGGACAGTGTGCATTCCTGCACCCAGCGCTACAACACCAAGAACTATCAAATGTATATGACGTCACACGAGCTCCCTCTGGAAAGCTAGCACACACATGTCCATGTTGTACTCCGCCAAGTACATCCACTATGGCTTCGGCATGTGCAGTGTGCCTCCGCATCACTCGTCCATTGACTCCAGCAAACACTCGTACCCCAACGGGGAACTGTCTCACTATCCATTCGCAAAACGAATCCGGCCGGTCACACCGCCACGGCGTAAACACAAGCCGATAGAACCGCGGGTTCCATCGTAAACATCGCGTACACCACCACACTAACCGTGAAGGCGACTCCACCGCCTCAACAACAAGATCACCCATCTACCGCTCCGCTACTACCAACTCTTCCAGTTGTACCAGTAGTAATCAATTTCATGCATTCCCCGCTACCTAGTCGGGGCCCCTACTCATCACAAGAATCACAATTCTTGAAAAACAAAAAGCATTCGCTTACCTACCAATAAAGCCAACAACAAGAGTGTACCACCTCTTCCTACGGATCCCCTCTACAGGGGGGTGCAGCATCCCTGCATCCGAGTGCCCTCTCTTGAGAGTCTACTAATGACTAAGAATGTCATTCGCCTCCGCTACTCCCCATCCAGGCGGGGGTTGCCACCCCGCACGTGATCGTGTTATCACATGCTCCCCCACTTGACTTCAAGTGATTTGTAATGAATGTGAGCTCAGACTAGCGTCTGTGCCCTCTAGGGCGGTGATCCCACCAATCGCATCCGCTGGCTCGGTCCCGAGCGTGCTCACATATACGCACAAGAGCGAACATCTGTGCCTGGCACAGTGGTTCACTTTTCTTGTAAATGGAATCATATCTCCCTGCGCCACAAGGGCACAGTAGAAGAAAAGATGATCACGTGTTGCTCCCCAACAACAACAAAGCCACAACGTGGCTAGAGACACCAACATGTGACTCTGTCACAACACATGATTAGAGTTAACAACGTCTTACAATATCACCATCCTATTGGCTGCCCTCCCAAACTTATGTTTCATCCTGTACACTTTCTACTCTATACCTTGCCTCCGCTGAATTCTATTCCACTTATCTACTAATATTACTAAACAATTTCTATATGTACCGATGGATGTATATACACAGCCTCTGATAGTAAAACATATAGGAACTTGCTTCTCTTTCCGCCCTTTGTTAGTACTAAAAATGTATCTGTTTCTGTCTTATGTATCGCTCTGCTCTACGTCCGTTCTAACTTGTTCCCACTCGCCCTTATCTAATAGACTAGCTCGTACTGTATTCTCACTAATATGACCTTCCCGGACTAACGTTATCCCACGTGTAGATACATTGCCAACTCGAAAGCCTTTAAACTGAAAAAAAACACACCTAAATAAAGAATAATCTTTATTACTATCTTGTTTACCTATAATTATTTTATACTTAACATCCAGTTGACATGCTCTGTTTGCTGCTGTATGTCCGCCTTTCCTGGCTACTACTGTAATCCCCTCTAGTCCGTCTACTACTAGATGGACTATCGACTCCTGCTCTACTATACTGCCCATTCGTGCTCTTACATTCTCTAGTCTACGACTTTCTTCACAATCTCTAACTACAGCAATAATTACTACTATAATCTACACAACACACGGTTGACTACGTCGTGAATCTGCTTCCACCGCTGCTACTACACTAAGATCCATACACAGTTATACTCCGTTCCGCACTTCGTTTTTATTACCTATCTCTACTATAAGCACTCCGCGCTCGGGACTCTCGACAGCTTTTCTAATTACATCTCTCCGCTATGAACTGTTCCGTAACACCTAGTCCTCTGAATCTAAACAAGATTCCCAACCAGTTATCTTGTTAAAACAACACTGATATCCTCCTTATATAGTTGTTACCCCTATGTGCGTAGCTACTCCGCTACAGTCTTAGTGTTCCAAAAACTCCTTTTTAAATACTAGTTCCTCTACACAATACCGGTTATACGCCGCTATTAACTAACTGGCTGCCTGTACTACTGCTAACCCTCGCCATTCGGCGAAACTATTGCCTCTTTACCGCTGTTCTCCTCCGGGTTCCCTATGCCAGGGTCCGCAGCATCCCTGCACACCGAGCGCCCTCTCCCTCCTCTCCGCGGAATACAAACAAGGAAGTGATGACTAATTCTGAAGTGTGTCATTAGGCAGCCGCCGTCTCCCATCCAGTAGGGGGTCTCCTCCCCCACGTGATTGCAAAGTCAACACGTGCCCCCACTTGATCCTTAAGTGATTAGGTAATGCGCGTCAGCTCAGGCTACCGCCTGACGCCTCTAGCGTGGTCCTCCGTCCAATCACTCCGTGCGCTCAGTCCCTTCGCGTGCTGACGCATACGCTGAAGGTGAACATCACTGTCTGGTACAGTGGTTCACTTTTCTTCTAAATGGAATCATATATCCAGCCTTGTGCCAAGTCTGTAGAAGAAAAGTGCAAGTCACGTGTCGCTCCGCAACAATACAAAGCCACACTGCCACAACGTGGCTACGGACAACTCAACACGAGGTCCCCACGTGATAACAATGACAACATACTAAGCTGTTAATACATCACAGCAACAGCTAATCTAATACAACATATAGTACCTGTAGTAGGGTTCTAACCCAGGAAACTACCGTTTATTCTGCGCTTCCTGTAATAAAAAATTCTCTTTGCGCTTTTACTTATTGCACACCAGGAGAACATTTATGATATGACATAAAACACAGTCACTACTAATATGCACACGCCAGAGCTGAGCTTTTAACTAATCTTTATCACTGCAAGCAATAGCAGTTGGTCTTCACTATGTGTGAGACCACATAGCCACCTACGATACACATACCACAATAAGTTCGTTATGCCTAACAAAACGAGCAGAGAACAGTTGAGGCAGAGTAATTCTGTATTTTTATTTCATGCTCTTCCTTTACACCAGAGCCTATACACACAAACTATGGCCAACCATGTATTCTTCCGTTCACATATCTTTTATGTATTTGGTACTCCTTACCGACTTCCTTCTCAAGCATGTCTACTAACGCCCGCAATGCGGATACTCGGCTGTCTCCTCGCGCACTCCTTTGTTGTTGCCATCCAGCGACACTTCCCCTCCGAAACTGTGGTATCTTCTTAGAAAATCGCCGCCAAGTACGTCGTACTGGCCCACCACTACAGTCAAACAGCAAAGCTTCAAACTCCTCTCCAACCTGACTACATATCACTCGATACCTCGGATTTCTATCCCCGAAAAGAACAGTTGCAATCTCTTCCCTCACGTCAGAGTACGCTCCTCAGCCACTTAAGAACAGATATCTACTATGCCAAGACTTGCCCCCAAGCAAGAACAACTTAGAACATACCTTGCGCATACCACATCAATGCCTGCGTTTCTCCCCACGCAGCAATCGCCATGATGTAGAGGAAATAGTAACTAAAATTGGGAGAGAGAGTTCCACTCTGTCTTGCGCTCCACGCGCGCTGCCTACTTGTTACCATCGGTGCCTCCGCAACCTAATATACTCTTCCCCACTGTACTCACGTACAGGTGATATACTTACCCTTACACCAATACTATGCGGCAGATATCCTGCCCACACTACGCTACCATCCCGCTGGATGGTCTGTATCCAACACAGCGAACAGAATACATCCGCCTTTATAGAGTCCTATCCCCATTCCAGGGGGCGCAGCATCCCTGCAACGAGAGCGTCCTCTCCCGCTACTCGCGGTGGTAGGAACTGATGACTAAGAATGTCATTCGCCTCCGCTACTCCCTTCCAGTGACGGGGTCTCCACCCCACGTGATGCAGGTGGCAATCACATGCCCCATCTCTCATCGAGATTATTAGTAATGCATGTGAGCGCTAGTTGGAAACTAGTGCCCCCTAGGCAGGCTGTCCAGCCAATCACTCCGTGCGCTTCGTCCCTCAGCGTGCTCACATATACACGGAAGGTGAACTTCTGTGCCTGGCACAGTGGTTCACTTTTCTTCTAAATGGAATCATAATAGGCACAGCCACAAGGGCCGTGTAGAAGAAAAGAGAAGACTCATGTTATTCGCTCCTTCCACTCGCTACGGCCTCCGCCACTATTGATTCTCCAATCAACAGATACTCTGTTCCCCCTCCGTGGCTAGACAGTGTGCAGTTGGCACACTGGTTCACTTTGGCCCCAGGCATCACTGTACCAGACACACAATTATCAATCACGTGCCTCTCCATACCACTTCCAGTCACGCAGAGCGTTACCATAGTACACACAGATCTCTATTGGAATCTACAACTACACTACATCCTCAAAATACACTTCTGCCCGAAGTTTACAAATGTTCCCACTAACTAATTCCTGTTCTACTTTCTTCCCTTGTAATGGTGCATGTACCATCACAACCACTTCTAATGGGCTCCCTTGCACTTCCTGCACACTCATATCGGCTACAAACTCAACTATGTGATCCATCTTCCAAAACAAAGACACCGGCTGCGCCAGATTATACGGTGATTCGTTAGGTTGTCGCGCGGGATGTTTAACCCGCCTCGTCCTCGACGAAACATCATAACAGCAATTAAACACAGGCTTTCCACCTTTTCTGTTTACCAGCAACTCCCGTTGTTCAACTAACCCAACAGGCTTCCGCCAGTCCTTGTTATATGGACAACAATACATAGTCGAATCCACCGAATTAAATTGGAACTGGTCCTCGTCTACAGCTTGTCGGACTTCATACGGTCCACCTTTGCAAAGCAACCCAGTCTCTAAGTCAACCAATAATCGAAACACTTCCGCATCTTCATACCACCCACAGAACCCACTGGGCATGTGGTTACTATCATAGAATACAGTAGGACCATTACCTGGTTCCACTACATGACATACTGCAGACAAACGCACTGCGTCTGCGTAAAGTAACACAAACTCTACTAGCACTCCCCTCACGCGGACTTTGCGCCCACTACGAAGGCGACAAGGTGCCACTCCAGGCACACTCCCATTCTGAGGGGGGAGCAGCCCACTGACCGGTACCCGGAAATACGCGCATCCTGCTCCAGAGTCCTTTCCTCCTCCAAGACAATACGGAATCTGATCCCGTACAGCAGGCACGCTGGCCTTCAACGACGAGACACGAGTCATTTCTACAACACCGTTTCCAACAAGTATACGCAGTATACAATACAGAGAACTCGAAATACTCTCGATTCTATTCCACCGCGCAACCCTTTTGCGCCGTAGTTCAACCCGCAGGGCACTACAGTAATATCACAATTCAATCAACGGCACCCATGCCTTTCTCCTCCGAATTTCCCTCTACAGGGATGCTTTGCCAAGACAGTAAGAGTGCCCTCTCCCTTCGAAAGTAAATGATGACCAAGAAGTCATCGGCGATCCCGCCATCTCCCATCCGGTGAGGGGTAGTCACCCCACGTGACACTGCACGTTCCCCATCTCGTCGCCGAGATCATTAGTAATGCGCGTCAGCCTAGTCTCACGCCTAGCGCCCCTAGCGTGTCCATCCGTCCAATCACTCCGTGTGCTCCCGCCGGTCGCGTGCTGACGCATACGCTGAAGAGTAAACCACTGTCTGGCACAGTGGTTCACTTTTCTTCTAAATGGAACCCTAACCCTAACCCTTTAATTATACTAACTTAGTATCCTGCGTAAAAGGGCTTCTTATTTAAGTCTACTCCTGTCTTACAATGCTTAATAATCTCTAGCGTTAGTCTTCCTATAATCTTTACTTAGCTACTCTTAAACGCCTTACGAATTACTTACTATATTACTCTATACGTATCCCCTAAGGCCTTATCATCTTTTATTACTTCCTCTATATCCTCTTCTACTAACTCTCTAGCGCGTAGGAGGTATTCTTAAGAGATACTATTAAGGTAGGGAATCTATAGCGTTAACTCTAGCTATAGATTAGCCTATATACGATAGCCCTCCTAGATTATATCTTACGCTCTTATAGTAGCTTACTCGTCTCTCTAATGTTACTAGTCTATCCTAATACCCTGCGAGGTATCTTCTATAACTAGCTAGTCGTTAGTTATAAAGGAGACGTAGGTAGGCTACCCTACTACTTTAAATAGCTATTAGTAATATTAACCGTCCCGCTATATTTAATTATTTAGTTACTTACTCTTCTATCTTATATCTCCTCCTCGTTTCTATACGTTAACCTAGCTATACTTCTCTATATAGTAGCTTTTAATATAATATAGTAATAGATATATATACTAATAACTCTTGGCGAGATATACTAGTCTATTTTTATAGCTTTTAAGGCCTAGAAGTAGCTCTTCTACTAGCTTTAGGAGGTATAACTTATATAGAATCTACGTAAGATTGAATAATAAGAGAATATAGGCTGTAAGTTCCTTACGTATAGCTACTACTATATTAGAATAGCTATCTTTAAGATACCTAGCAATATACGCAGGTAGAATAGCAACCCTATATATTTTATAGATAATAACTCGAGCTTTTAGAATATATTAAAATAGCCGTGCAAAGGTCTCTATATACCTTCTCTCTCTACTATATACCTGCCTTTAATAATTATAGTATCCTATATTGCTTTTAAAACTCTATTTCGCGTTAAAGTATATAGGTATTAGGTTTACTATTATTAGTTAGCTATTAACGCGGCCGTGCGTACCTAACCCTTTAGTTATAGAACGGACGCGTATTAGGGAGTACGCGTAATACGATCTTCCCTATCTCCCTCTACTATATATATACTAAATCCTTTATCTATATAATATCCTAATATATAGACTAGGATAGCAACTAGTAAAGCGTACTAGATAACGCTACGTAATAATTTAATAGAGGCCGTAGGAGTTTTCTATTCTTACGCGACGCGGAATAATACGTAATTAGTAAGGCCCTAGGCTAGGGTATTTTCGCTCTTATACCCTATAATATAATTATAAATACTTAGGTAGAATAAACCTTACGTACCTAGGGTATAGATATATAGATAGATCTAATTAAGAGAGAACGCCTAGATGTCTACGCTGCAAGTAAGGCGCTTAAGGACTAGCTAGGGCTAGATAGTATCTCTAGGGGGCCTATCCACGAGAAATAAATACTAAGTATCAAAGTAGACCTAATTAAGGCCTCTATAGTTAAAGAGATTTTAGAAGGTAACGATAGTAATAATAACACGGGCGACGTAATAGATAGTTTAGGCCTAGGGAGAGTAATACCGTCGTCGTAGGAGCCTAGTCTTTTTTCTTATTAATAGGTAGTTAGGGTAAGAACGCGAATATTACTACTAGTACCTTACTAATTATTATCTATATAATACGATACTCTTCTAGCTTATAATACTCTATAACTTTTGGGATCTACTTTCTACACGTTATGCCCGAGTTGCATATATTTTATAAGATAGGAAGGGCGAAGAACGGAACGTTAAAAAAGCGAAGAACGGAAGGTGAATGTCCGTGCACACGCTATATATTTACTAGCAAAAGCGAAGAACGGAACTTCAGTTCTTCGTAGAATCATGTGAGGAATGCCTTCGAAGGCAAGTTGAAACCTAAGCACACTTTACAGTAAGCTGCAAACTTATACCACGCCGCCGCTCATACGTATAAGTCTCGCACGAAATACTTCATTGCCACCTCTGAAAGGAAGAAGGAAAGGGGGCCGGGGGGGAAGGGTGGTGTTCCACAGCTCTATTACTCATCCGCGACGCTGAATCTGCATCACTTGAATCGCTCAGCAAGTATGGTGAAGGTCCTGGACCAGAAATCACAAGTCGACTTGAGGGCCTTGGTGCTGGAGACCAGCTTGAATCCAGTATCTGTGACGTTGAGCAGGTTCGTGATGCTCTCCGCATCCGTATTTCCGACCCTGGGCCATGGAATCGTCGTCAGTCGATTTCTGAAGTCGTCCGGATCACCAGTTACAGCGTGGCTCGCGAGGTAAGATTGGTATCCGTCGTAGAGCATTCTGTTGCCGAACAAGTCTGCCACCGGGACGAGCTTGTCACCAATGCGGATGAAGAGGGTAGGATTGTAGAAGGTGGGATACATGTCGGAAGCGTGGACTGCCGATCCGACCGAGTACTCCATAGCCCAGGATCTGTCGGCCCAGGCATTGAGTGCCCACCGGGCCTGGCAGTTGAACGTCGCGTCCTCAGTGATAGCGGTCATCCTCTCAGTGTTGCTCTTGTACTTGGAACCTGGTACTTCAGGAGCCGGGTATTGGACTTGGGCGGCGGCAACGAGATCATCATATATCAAGAGTTGTTTAAGGAATTTAGTCACTTCCTCTGATGAAGGGTCAGAGGTCGCACTGCCGCCCGATTCGCTGCCCGATTCATTCGAGGTATGGGAAATAATCAAGGACTCCATCCCTTTCCAGAAGTTGCCTTAGAAAAGAGAAGAGAAAAAGCATTAGCGCCTGCGAATGATGACAGGAATGCTAACGAAAAGTGACACTTACCGCGGGGTAGCTCGGTCGCCGGAAGCCCCTGAAGGTAATCTCCATCCAGAACCGGGCCCGCAATGTAACCTTCAAACAGGGCAGGCTCCGCCTTACTCAGAGTGTCGAGATCCTTGGAACGTAGACAGGCGAAGTTTCCGCCGAGGCACCCAGCGGCAGCGGCAAATTTCTGGAAAGATAACTCCAGCTTACCCTTGCGGTCGAACTGATATCCATAAGCTGCACTCTGGACAATAGCCTTGTGGAAAAGCGGGTCTTGGCTGCCGCTCCTTGAGATTAAGTGGCTCAGGATTGACCCTCCACCGGCAGATTCGCCCCAAGCACTAACGTCGGCTGGATTGCCTCCAACCAGGTGAATATACTGCTTGACCCATTCAAAAGCCCTCCGTTGATCCCAGAGCCCAAGGTTTGTAGCGCCCTCCTTCTCCGCAGTCGTGCCTGCAAGCCAACCTAGGGCCCCAAGCTTGGGAGCTGTCAGTTACATGGTCTCCTTGCTAGGCCATGCAGAGGTGGGCTCACCCTATAGTTGATAGACACGAAGATGGCGTTGCCGCCGGCCTGTTTGACGACACCAGTTCCGTCGAATAGGCCAGTCTTCAGGGAAAAGCTCTTGGAACCCGCGGCGTAGCTACCAGTGTAAGCAGAGGCTCTTTCGAAGTATCATCGAGGGCACCTACCCTCCGCCATGGATCCAGACTATGACGGGGAGATTCGCCTCTTGTCGAAAAACCTTGGCTGGCACATAGAGGTCAAGAAAGAGACAATCTATACCCAGGACCTTAGTAAACAGCACTCCATATTTTTCACAGTAGTCGGCCCAGTTTACCTTCACCATATGTCAACGGCCAGTCGGCCGGGCCGGCAGAAATGTCGGCAAGAGACTGTTTCAAAGTCGTGTTTGCCTCCCTGCTAGTCAATGAAGTCGATGCTGAAGACGTAGTTCTAGTGTTGCTACCGCCGATCTGTGTGCACGCGTTTCCGTAAGATCCGTCTTGGAATCCGTAGTCGCCAAAAAGAGGCAACGGCTTCCTGAACCTAAGCTCACCGATTGGAGGAGTTGCGTATCGCACATTTGAAAACGTGAAGACCTGTGATCTCTAGTTAGGTGACTGGTTATCCAGACGTGAGCGATATGTTGGCGTCTCACATCGGCCAAAGGGTCATATTTCGTGGCCTTCCAGGTTCCGTATGGCAATTTCAGTAATGGTAGCTCGACAGGCGACGAAGTAACCAGGCTGATCACCGAAGCCAGAACCAGGCAGGCGGACTGTAGACAGAGTGACAACATCATTGCAATTGCCACAGAAGAAACCGAGTGGCGGCAAGCTCGTACTTCTTGATGTGATCAATAATCTTTCTCGAGAACAGACATGCAAGGCCCTATATATAAAGACACTGACGTTGACTGCTAGATCTGCGACTCGGTATATTTCACGGCAATGTTAACCTTGGCTTTGCCGATCCTTCAGTGATGAGCTTATGAGATTCGCTCTAGGTCGTTCCGGTATGCCTACGAGGGGTAAACGAGATAGGAACCCGATTCAATGCATCTCCGGTAAAGAATTCCTCGTTGTCGAGCAGGGTACCTCTTACGTGGATGCCCGCCTTTTGGGATCAGATGAGCAACCAATGTAACACATCGTTACAAAGCAAATGTTCATCATCAACTCTGACACGCATATATCGACCTCGTAGTAGATGCCCGACTTCCGCTGTCTTAATCTCATATGGAGACACTCAAATGGTCGGTCATGCCCGACTTCCAGGGTGAGTTACATCATAGACAACGTTACCAGCAATCGTGCGATCTGCCTGCAAAGGGCGTAATCCTCTCGTTCATGATGACAGGCGTCTCCCAAGGGCACCAGACGGGGTTCGTTAATCAGGTTCTCTCCGTGGAACCTGGCAACTGTTGAGTATGCCGGGGGATGCCTTGGGTTTCCTAGATTCTTCGGCACCTAAAGCAGGATGACAACGATCACGCCGGCCCGGGCATACACCGGGCCGAGCGTATTTCTACACAAGGCGAAAAAACATCCGACTTTTGGAGGAAACCCTGAACAATTTTCTATACTCATCTACGACCACAAAATGGCGCTCCGGATACTGAAGGTTCACGGAAAAGGACTACCAACGGTCCGGTACCGCCGCGATGGCCGGACGAGTGTAACGGAATGGATAGCTGGTAACCCAATCGAGGTGGTGCACAGGTAGAATCAAAGTATATATCAAGAAGCAGGGGTTTATATAGACTGCTATCTGCCGATCTCGAGATTCGAATCCCCCGCCTTTAGATATAACGGTTATAGCCATAGTCCAATCACGTAGTCGGCGATTCTTCCGCCAATCTATTCCTTTGCCTGCCCTTTGGGAAAGAGAGGAGTTCACACTAGCGAAAACAAAAATTTCTGGAAAACAGCGTTCAAAAGCACCCGTAATGCATTTTCTAAAGGTCAATTGGATAATCTTAGTGTCGGCCGTATCGCCCAGTACGGTGGCGACGAGATGGCGACTTCGTGGCCCCAGGAATTGCGTGGTCTCCAGAATTCCGCGAGTATGCGGCGTAGTTGAGCAGATATCTCAGAGACGCGTTGCTCTGCATCGAACACACGGAGGACCAACCCATCCTATCGGGACTCATCAAAGTCATCGTAATTGGCACCCTATCCCTCGTCAACAAGATCCAAAATATCCCCAACCTCGGCTCCGTCCACGAACCGTTCAACACGGCCAAACCGAAGCGCTCTTCGCGAAGGGAGCCACAACACTGGCACTCGGCAACATCAAACTGTATTACATCAGCGAACGCCCAGAATCACCGAGCGCCCACTTTTCCTCTTTTTTCTACTATCTTTCTATAGCTATAATACGCTACGTATTGAAGCTATTGATAAGATATTTTAAATATAAATAATGTAAGGCTAAAGTATTACCTAGTAATTTAAAATATTAAAATATCTTAATAATTAAGTAAATATTACTAGTTTTTAAATATAAGCTGAAAGAAGTTCTTAAAGTTCTATATAGTAATAATACGCTATAAAATAGATAAATAAATAAAGTTAAACACTAGAAGGTATTATACTATTAAGATAAAAAGTATTAACTAAAAAT
>JAQGEP010000441.1:7342-22866 GCA_028476805.1 Acrocalymma vagum
TTATTTAAGAGGATTTAGTTTCTTTTATAAGAGCTTAATCTGTTGCTAGTAAATTCCTATATTACTTCTTCTCTAAGCCTAAATATATGTAACGGGGCCACTTGAGGATGGCCTTGAAGGGGTAAGTTAAGAAACGAGGGGTAGGAAGGGGTATATTAGTCACGTGAGTATAAACGTTAATTGGATACTATAGAGTAGCTATAAAGGGCGATATATAGTAGGCTTTAATAGAATAAGATATAGGAAGTCTAAGTTATAGATTAATAATATCTTCCTAATAAAGATCTTATATATATATATATATATATATATTTAAGCTCCTAAGGTAGATTTATAGATTTATAGTAATAAGTCTATAAATTCTAGATTTATAATACTTAGTAGATAAATCTATTCTATACCTTTTTAGTTATACATTTAGGTTGTAGTCCTTAGAGTCCTTATAGATCCTATTAAGCTACTTAATTTCCTATTCGTCTAGGGGATGGAGATGGGCCTCCCGAGATCCCTATCTTCTGTAATACGATGTGAACCTGTTTGGTCTGACCATAACAATCCGCCTCCCTTACGGATGTCATCCATAATCGTAACACTACTCTGTTGAATAATAATAGAATATAACCACGAATAATCTAGCTAGGAAATCTATTTGTTTATATATAGCTTTGCCAAGTCTCTTAGTAGTATTAGGATGTGAGGCAGGAGCAGGACTACAAGAACCAATGATGCTATCATAGGAAGACGAGGGGCGCCTCGGGATGTTCAGCCTCCCACGTGATCAGGAATCGCGTGTCCCGACCACTCAATCACCAATGACTCGGTGACCGGATCCATGCATCCAGTCACTCGATCACTAGTGACCCAGTGACCGATAAAGTATATGGACCCCTACGATGATCTCATGGCTATCGTGTTCAACCTAAATACTACTGAAAAACTGCTTCATTAAGACTGCTTGTGGAACTGTTTAACATTCCTAACCCTACATCCGCGAAAATCAACCCAAGGCTCTTCCAGTCTTTACAGCATTCCTCATTCCCAGGGCTCTCTATATCGTTCGTAAATATTACCTAAAGCAACTATATAAGAAAGGATATTGTCCAGTAAAGTATACCTAAATCTAGAGAAGCACAATAAAAACAGGATTAGACAGAAGTTTAGACAGTCTTTGGTTTTAGCATCAAGATAAAATTTATATACTATAAATATTGATGCAGCTGTATAATACCACGTACAGTATACTTAGATATGTTACAGCTCGAAGTGAGCTAGCAAGTGGTCTGAAACAGATTCGAAGTGCTGCCTGCGCAACTTCACGATCTCCATGAACGAGACCTCAGGTCCAGCAGAACCAACGATGACGTGTTCCGAACCCGCCGCAAGTTGAGACAATGCTTTCTCAACGAATTCCGTAGCGGGCATACCCATAGACCGACCTCTTTCCGGTCCCATATAGTCATGCAGCTCAGCTTGGACATGTCAACTGGTTGTCTTGAGGTGGGAACTAGTTGATGGATAGGAAACTTACTCTGGACAACAGGAGGCCAGATCTCGATGATTTTTGTGTTACGTCCCTGGTTCTGGCGACGGAGACAATAGATAAACGCGTTCAATGCTGCTTTTGAGGCAGAATATGCCGGCATAGTGACAGCGGGGACAAGCGCGAGAAGCGTGCCGGTAATGACCAGTGCGGTAGGAAATGGCTTCAGCAGCAGGTGGGGCAAAAACTTTATCGACAGGTCTACTAGTGTAGAGAAGTTGGTGGCAATCTCGTGATGAAATGCATCCAGATCGACCTCCGCGGGTCTTGAAAGCCGAATTTGACTCTGAACGCCAGAATTGAGAAAGACGCAGTCTAGGTCAGGGTACTTGTTCACGATGCTTTTACCAATTAACTCGGGGAACAGCAGCATTGGCGAAGGATTTATACTCACCTTTCTACGAAAGGATCGAGTCCTACCCTGTCGGTGACGTCGTATTGGACCGCGCTGGCCTTTTCTGGACCGTGCTTCTGAACAAAAGCGTCCAGCCTTTCCTGACGACGTCCAACAGCAATGACCCTGACACCCTCCAGGACGAGTCTGTCGGCCACAGCGGCTCCTATCCCGGAAGTGGCACCTATGAGGAGCACGCGCTTGTAGGTAAAGGACATTATACCAGCTACTTATAGCGCAAATTCCAAAAAGGGTGGCCTTTTTAGTCCTTTGCAGATTGTCGAATAAATTTGGTTGATTGGGACAAGAGTGGAAGTAGGCAGGAGAGGATATGTGCCGCTACAAATTAATTCTGGCTCTCTCTTCTCTTTAAGCTATCGCATTGGAAATAACAAAGTCACTGGGCCTGATAAGGCTAGCCTTCCGGGAACGGGGGGCGGCCCCAACAGATTTCGACTACACGTATTCTTCTTGCACGCAGTGGCATTCTCCGCTTGCTCAGCCTTTTTCCCTTTACAGATCGGATCCAATACCTGAATTCTTGGAACTGTTTTATGCCGCAAGAGCATAGCTTCCAGTCATCGCATAGACGGTCCAATAATCTATATCCGGCCTTGTTCTCAAGATGTGAGCAACCTCCTTTGCTATTTTCATATTCCCAGCCTCAGCCATATGTTCCATTATATGACTGACCCAGTCCCGCATGCGATTATTAGTCGATAGCTGACCAGCAAGGTAGAGTGGGGAGAGTAGAGTGCAGCACTGTAGCATTTGCAAAGGTGAGAAAGGCACTGCATTCTCCGGACGAGCCCCCGGGAGGATGAACTGCGGCACCGCTGCACAGATCTGTCGGGTGATGTCGCTAACGACTTTGGAGGTACTCGAATCGACATTAGATGCATGGCTAAGGCTGTACCTCTGCATTATGATATTCATTTCAAGGCGCATTATCAGGATGGCGTTCCAGACTTGGGTCACAAAGTGACTCGGGTAGACGTCGTAGTAATGGCCGAAGACATGCGGATGAAATTCTACAAGACTTAAGCGCCGTGGCTTCCAGGATGGGGGTAGTGTAGCTTCCAAGCTGTCTAGCTGATCTCGGATTCCTCTTGCTCGGCTAGCAGCGTCAGCTGCACATACAAGCCTGCCATCGTGGACCTCAGCTCGCAAGTTAACGATATCAACTAGGAGGGCGGTGAAGCACCATTTCGTATCGATGATTAAGCGGTCAAGGCCTCTTCGCAACGACATCAGTTCGTCTGGAACCGGGCAAGTAGCCGTCCCGCAACTAATGGTCAGCGTAATCGCCACACGACTGGCCAGCTTGCACGCAGTCCCATTAGAGAAATTACTATATCCACGCGCTTTGACCAAAGACATTGCACCTCGGATATGGCTCATCCATGATGTTGAGCTTCGAGGGTCGCGATTGGCCATTTTCTCGTAGAGGTCGAGGAGCAGCACCGACTGAAGAGTTATATCGCAGGCCAACACATGTGGGCTGTGCAAGGCCTGGCTTAAGCCGTGAATAGCAATTACATACTTTTTGTTCGCTAGATGCATCAACTCCGGGCTGTTGAGCAGGAATGACATAAAGGCCAAACTAACTGCATCGATGCTTGCATGTATATTGTCCGGAGCGGAGGCGCCGGCATAGAGAGGCATCAGCGTGTCACAGCTGCGCGATAATCCAGTGACATAGGTGGAGAAGAAAGCATACCGGGAACGGACGTTCCACCCGAGTTGTAATGCAGTTGGCGTCGCCGAATGGTTGAACGCCTGACGGGCTAACACTTTCTGCTTGGTGGCATTGGTTTCATCGCGGAAAGCTAGCTCGTTCAAATCACGGAAGCCATGACACCGCAGTTTCGCTCTTTGACATTGGCCGCAGCCTTCTGGTCGCAGATCGCACTGTGTTTCTCCAGTCAGTACTCTAAGGTGGAAAGCTGGCTTCCTGCAAAAAGGGATGTACCCGGAGCTTCCGTTTCCTGCATGGAAAGCAGTCTTTGGAAGGCTGGCCTCGATTTACCATGGCCTTGTATCAGTATACGTGTCCCAATGGTTTTAGGCACATGGAAGGCATCTAAGGTAAATGGGAACTTCAACCTGTGTCGCGAATGACAGTGAGAGAGCGAGAAAAGGGATGGGGTTTGGTGGCGTTGCATGCATACAGGAGCTAAGGTACTTTTAAAACTGGAGATTCTTTTTTAATTCGTTCGGCCCCAAGCAGCGTTAGCTTCGGACCGGAAGGCTAGCCTGTTCTGGTTAGCCTGGTAGCATCATGGGAGGATGAGTGATTGACACTATCGAGAGTCCACCTCTGCAATCTCCGCTTCGAATGAACAAATTATGCACAACTACTTGCTTTAGAAACTTTTTGATCGGAATACTGGACATCATACGCTCGCCAGGGCTAGGCCACTCATAAGACGGCCTTTTCTTTTCTCGGAAGGCAGAACAGAAGCGGGCGGGAGTAACTGGAGGGTTCCTATAAACTTGAACGCTAGCTTCTTGCTCGCTGCGTTTGGTTCAATGACATCTCTTAAATGTGAGGTCGACGCTCAACTTCGATCGGCGATAGTCGAGTCGAATCCACCCGACTGGTCTCGACCACTGGCATCTAGATACGTCGACTTGACTGTAGCACGCAAGGACTCGAGCCAATGATGAGCTCCTATAGCTTGAAGCCAGCTCTCTAAAAGTCGTACCATGTGGTGATATGAAAAGTTTGAGTCAACGAATGGGTGCCGGTGTGGAACCACCATCCGCAATGTGGGTTCGGGCGATGGCGTCGTAGACCATACCTCGGATACGCTCGTGGGTTCTTTATTCAACGCCGCACTTGACCGTTAGCAAGATTAGTATTGAAAATCGTGAGAAGATAGCTGAAGTCGGTGGAATTGGATCGACAAAGAGATTAAATGGAAAGCGTTACAAGGCACGAAGAATGACAAGAGAGGGGGTGTATTGGGTAGAAGCGAAGCTTTGGGTTTCTCATCCACTGAGTCGCTGGCGGAGACGATGGCAAGCCGGAGCCATCACACAGACGTCATCGGCAAAATAATTCACCAATGCCCCATCACCATCACCACTGAACATGGAAATCCGAGAGTCTGGAAGCTTAGCCGTCCCCTCGCCCTCATCATGGAAAAGTGTCCACGACCAAATCAAGAACTCTTGCTGAAACCATAATCTCCAAGGCTAGCTACCATATTACAACGACGCTAATCATGTGATAGTCAGTGAATCAGCAAGAGACAGTCTTACGCGGTGTCTCACCACGGGGTTGGATTCATGTCAACTACCAGCCGTGGCTTAGAAATTCACAGGTAAGTTACACATATTCAATAAGTAATAATCCCGCAACGATCAACATATACCTTAATCACACTAAATAATACCATTTATATAGCTTAGATTTATGGATTAATAACGAAAACGCTCGACCAATAAGTGTAAGTGTAAGTGTAAATGTAAGTGTAAGCGTAAGTGTAGTTGGTAATTTTATGGCTGTTAAATTATAATCAACATTAGATTATTAACTGTTTTTTGTAAAATACTTCAGGATAAGTTTGTAGTAAGCTACCACGGGATAACAGGGACAAAGCAGAGAAACAAAAGTAAGGTTTAGTTACACAAAAATAAACATAGCGTAGACCCATCTACGAGGCTGAAATAATGGTTTCCGCTGCCTTCTCACTAAGCATGTAAGTCGCAAGGACGGGAAAAGCTCCAGGAGCTCTGGGGAAAGCACTAGCATCGACCACACGCAGACCAGTAACGCCTCGGACACGTAGCTTGGAGTCCAGGACAGCGTTCTTGTCAGAATCAGGGCCGATGGAGCAGGTCCCGGTGACATGGTGGCCGAATGTGTTTTGGCGAATGAAGTCTTCGTCGGTGGTGGTGGTAAGGGAGCAGCCGCCGCTGGCGGTGACCGTACCCGAGCAAGGAGGCCAGGTGATGTTAACAGGACCAACGGGTGCGCTGGCGCGGTTGAACACGCGGCGGCCCCAGGCGATGAACTCCTTCAGAGCAGCCATGTCCTCCTCGGCACCTTCGTCATGGAAGTGACGGAAGTTAATCTCGGGCGTTACGGTCGGGTCGGGAGAGCGCAGCTTGAGGTATCCAGCGCGGTTGCTGCCATGCATATGGACGCCGTGAATCCCCCAGGTATTAGGGGGGTCGTGCCATGTTTGGTTTGGGGTGGCGGGCCACAGACCACGGAAAGCGAAAGGACCGGCAAAGATGGCAATGTCGCGCTCACCAATGTTGGAATGGTTGGTCTTCAGGAATGTAAGATCGGAGTTGAGACTAGGCTCGGTGTATGGTCCCTGGCCCTGGAGGAAGAGCTGGTAGCATGGATCATTTGGAGCGCCCCACGAGCACTGCGAGCGAGGGAACCCAGGAGCCGCGTCAAAGTTGAAATTCTCGGCCGCTTCTCCGATGACGGCAATTTCGTTGTGATCTTGCATGTTTCTGCCAACTCCAGGAAGGTCGGCCACGACTGGGATCCTCATCGCCTTCAGGTCCGCGGCTGGCCCAACACCGCTGAGCAAGAGCAACTGAGGCGTGTTGAACGATCCACCGCTAAGGATCACTTCCTTCCTGGCATAGACCCGGCGAAGAGTTCCCTTGTTCGACGAGTTGTAGCGAAGGTCGCCTTGATAGATGCTCTTGCCTTCCAAATACTCGAGACCGATAGCCCGTGGCGCTGAGTCCCCCTTCGGCTTGTCAAAGAGAACCTTGCTAGCGTACGAGTTCAGTCTAAGGTCCAGAGGGTACTTCTTGCTACCCTTCCTGTCCACAGCACGTAGGGTGTCGAGAACTCGTTCCCTCGAGCTATAGCGGCCCCAGGTTGTATTGGCATGGAAAGGCAAGCCCGAGAGACCAGTAATCTGGTCCCTGTAACGGCTGAGAAGATTGACATCGGTGCTGAGGAGCTTTGGCAGGTCCGCAGGGTTCTGCCCAGCCTCAGCAGCCATGCACTGAAGAACTTCCATCGCCTGGGGAGAGGCAAGAAATACGCTGCCGTCTCCGGCAATAGTCTCGAGGTATCCATCGAAGCCGTGGCCCGGAGTTCCACGAGGGAGGTATTGGTTCTTCTCCAGCTTAGCAAATAGCTCCCTCATGTGGTGAGCACTATAGTAAATGCGTCAGGAAATTGATCAATACCAATGGCCAATACAGAGCTATCTAGAAGTTTGAAATAAAATCAAAATGTAGGAGACATACTTCCAGGAATCATCGCCCGTAATACTTTTGATATATTCCCAGTCGCTGTCGCTGGGAAGGACAGTGAGCCCAGCATTGACGATCGACGACCCTCCAAGTGTAGCGCCGCGTGGGTATTGCACACCGAGCATCTCTGCTCCCGCAGGCGCAGAGCTACCAGGACCAACCCACAAGTCTCCGTTCAGAAGTCTCCAGGTAAGGTGTTGATAATGCTTGGTCAGTTCGCTGTCGTCGTAGTGACGGACCCAGAAGGACCAGCTGAGGTTTTCGGCTATACCAATTGCTCTACCCCATGCGAGCACTTGCGAGTTCGGGTCGGTGCTCTCATCGTCACCAGCCTCTAGCAGGAGAGTTTTGAAACCGGCCCGAGCGAGGTTGCTGGCCAGCGGGCCGCCACCAGGACCACTGCCGACAACCACGTAGTCATATGTGTTGACTGAGGCCGGAGGCACAACCGCAACGGTGACGCTGCTGGCGAAAAGTATGGCGCATAGGTGGAAGGCCACCACCCCGCGGTTTATTAGACGCATGATTCTGTTGACGTTAGGGAGGCGTGTGGCTGACGGACTTAATAGAAAAGGAGTTCAGTGCTGAAAGGCCGCGATACTGAACTCAAAAGCTTCAATGAGAAGAAGGGGGATGAAACCTCTTTAAGTAAGTTGCAATGTGTTGAACATTGAATCCCGGAGCGCCCCTTTTGATGGCTGCTAGATCATCATTCGCTTTGAGCATTCTCTAGCTTCGTTCTCCCCCATATTGCCACTAGCATACAATTAGGCATCGTCTTCCGTCCGAGCCGCCTTCACCAACCCGGAGATAATGTTGTCTACTCGCACATTGTACAGGGCTAGCAACATCGGAGCTATTACCATTGCTCTTTTCCTCCGGATGGCCAAGGAAGATGTTTTAATTAGAGGTCTGCAGGGGCTTAGTGATGACGAAAGCGCTATGTACACTGGAAGCTTAGGCTGCACACCAGACATTGATACTAATTTTGCTTCTGGTCAGGGCTATCAGTTTGCTTGCATGGGATATAGGAAATGTTCAGAATCGCTCTTGACTTTGAACATCTAGCCGAAATGGAAAAGACGATACGTTGAACGGCTATTGGAACCAAACGATCTCAATTTGCTTAGATTTAATTGGGTATGGAAATGGGCCAGTTAATGACGGTGCTGAAGGGGGGAGTGTTGATTGCTACCAGCTTGGATAGGATGGCTATGAAACACTGTTAACACCGAGCCTCCGGATGGGTAACCCTTTCGTCCTGTAGGCCTATGCAAGGATCATGCCACCGTCCACGCACCGTTCCTTGTAGGTTTGCACTGTACCGTATCCTCATGCTCCGCAATTTCACTATTTTTCTGCTTTAGCTCGTCCTGATTGGACGACCGCGTTAACTAAATCATCATGCCGGGCGTGCACCTTGCTTGCCAAGACAAAATTCAGTCGGGCATAAAGAGTTGCTATATCGAGGTTAACGGCGTAATGATCACCAGAATAACCAAACCACTACTAAATTTGAAATTATATAGCCCCGTGAAATAGCTAGTATTACAATATTTTGGGTGCAGTGAGCTCTCCAGGTGTATTCCTCGTCGTGCTAACGTCTCAGGCATTCTTCCTGTCCACCATAATACTAAGGCAGTTGGTATCTTGCTGAGTTCGTCCACCGGCACAACGCCCTCCCCCTGCACGTAGACCTTACCGTCGTTCGCCCAAAAGGAGGCAAAGCTCCTATCGATCCTTATGATATTGAGGACGCTAGAGATCACACGGAATGTCAAGACTTCTTGAAAGAGAAGCAACATCTCTAAGAGAGCACTAAGCGGCTGGAAACCATGCTTAGCCGGTGTTCTGAGTTTGTTGGAGGTTATTCAGAAGTCCTGAGCTTTCCACTGGAAAAAGCTTCGATACAGATAGCAAATGCAATACTCAGCTTATTTTTCAGCTCGTTTTATTGTGCGAGATGGATTTGGATCGGCCAGAATCAACGTCTGACCACAATGAAACATCTCGTGGCATATCTGCGATTGGAGCCTACCTTCCCCTCATCTTACAGATTTACTTACTACGTATGTTCTTATCAATCCCCAACTAGGATCTGCTCTGTACTCTGTGCGGATTTGCATCCCTTTGCTAACCCAGGCCTGCGCTAACCCCGTTTGGCTAGCGTTCCGGAGCTTGGAAAAACCGGCGGAATTCAACTACCGATACAAATGGTAAACGCCAAAGGTGTTGATTGCGAGGACGCCTTACTTTTGCAGGAACGGTTACTTATACAGATGATGTCACCGGATCGCTTTGCTTTACCGGTAACGTTTCGGATAAGCGAGTGGCCACGGCAAGCGAGTCGACAAAGAGCCTACAATTGTACACCATTCACACGCTTCTGATCCAACCAAGCCAGACGATCTGCAGCAGCCTACTGGTCCTCCTGACATGGGCCCCGTTGGTATACCTCACAGCGAGAAAAAGAGGAGGAGTTCTCGGATGGGCCAATTTTGCTTCTGAAGCTCCATGAATCTGCTGTTGTAGCGCATTTCCAGGTGAACCTCTCGAAGCCTTTCGTGGCGTTTCTCTCCACATCTTCCCATGTGTTATGGCACCCCAATTCAAGGTTATTTTCATTCCACAAATACAGGATATCCGATTTTTCTATTATATTGCCCTAAAACCGGCACTAACATCCGTTCTTCATTCTCCCTTTGTATGCTCCTGGCTACTCAAGATGAGATACTGTGCGACTTCTTCATATCCCTTCTCGGCCACCGCTAATGGCGAATACCGGCATTCCCAGATGCCACCTTCTTCATTGTAGTGCAGATCGCGGCATTTTATGCGTTGTGGGGGTGATGCATTGCATGTTCGGGCTTCGCGCTGAGAAAACTCCGACTATGATATGGTGCGGAGGGTAATTTGATGCCGATATTGTGCGAGTTGCACGTGGTGGTTACATCAATTACCTAGTACGTAAACTACGCTGCTCGCCTCTGGGGTGCGACGAGCTGTATCATTGATTGCTTTGGAAGACTTTGAACGCCCTCTCACTTCCACTCCTGTGTGTGGCATTGTCTCATTATTCTATTTAGTCGAATCTGTCCTGCATAGAGCGCAATACAGACCTGCCGTCATGCACATGTTTGTCCTAACAACTATTGTCTTCACGTTTATCGCAGCCTTGAGATTGCTTGTAGTACGCCGCCACACTCTGCTCTCTTGCATTTCTCTAACTGATATGTTCAGATCCTAATCCACCGAGCCCGGAGCCCCCTCTCCCATGTCCCCGGTCCCTGGTACTCAAAATGGACATCCCTAGTTTTGACCTACCATTGGCTTCGCGGGCAACGAGCCGCGTATGTTCAACGACTGCACGAGAAATATGGTCGGTATACACCTCGTCCAATCAATATTACCTAATGAACCAAATCTCACCATGTCTTACAGGAAGAGTGGTGCGCGTTAGTCCGCGCGAAGTTGACTTCTCTTCCATATCTGGAGCGAAGCGGATCCATTCATTCAACCGACCGTTCCTTAAGGCCCAAATGTATAACATTTTCCGCAGTGGCAATGGTTCGCATAACATCTTCAGTACTCAGGATCTGGTTATGCACGCGCGACATCGCCGGCTCCTCTCTGCACCGATTTCAGAAGCTAGCTTGAAGAGTGTCGAGCATATTGTACAGGCGCGAGGGGACTTAGCAGTCGAGAAGATCGGGCTGGATATGAAGAAATATGGGGCAGCCGATGTGATGAAGTGGTGGATGTTCTTCAGTACTGATGTCATTGGAGAGTTGACGTTTGGGGATAGCTTTCGAATGTTGGAACAAGGCAAGGTACAATAGAATGATTTGCCCTCACGTGGACCAGGAGTTTGCTTGCGTTGAACTAACATTGTATTGACAGATGAACGAATACGCGCAAGATCTCCAGAAAATCGCCCTCCAAGTCGGTATTCGCATCGCCTTCCCAAGAATTATAAGACTTGCATCGTATCTCCCAATTCCGCTCTTCAGCGCCGCCTATGCTGCGACACAACGAATGCGCTCCTATGCCGAGGAGTCCATCCGCCGCTACGAGAATATGGTAGCAGCAGAACCGGATGCGTTCAAACCTACACTTTTCACAAAGCTTTTCAAGGCTGGGGAAGAGACAATGTCCCGGCCTGAGCTTGTGGCCGACTCGCAAACTTATATAACGGCAGGCAGCGATACGACGGCGCATACCCTGACCTATCTGACGTGGGCGGTCTGCCGAGATGAGAGCATCAAGACGAGGCTCGTTAAGGAACTTGAAAATGTGCCCGAGGGGTATCACAATGACGATCTAAAAGCGCTACCGTACTTGAGCCAAGTCATTCAGGAAACGCTGAGATTGTATGCTGCCGCGCCAGCAATGTTGCCAAGAGAGATACCATCGGGTGGATATGAGATTGATGGATATTGGATGCCTAGCGGAACGGATGTGCAAACCCAGGCATACAGTATGCATAGGGATCCTGTGGTGTATCCGGAGCCTGAACGGTGAGTTGATTGCCCGGCGTACCAATGAATTAGAAAGCTAATTGTGGAAAAGCTTCAACCCCTCAAGATGGGAATCGCCCTCAAGAGAGATGAAGGATGCTTGGATGCCATTTGGCGGTGGCTCTCGAGGTATGTCGTTCGGCCTTTGTGTCTAAGATGCCACTGATGTATGTGATAGTCTGTATCGGACTACACCTAGCCCAGATGGAGCTTCGAATTGCGACTGCGAAATTTTTTCGGGCATTTCCAAATGCCAAAGTGTCAACGATGGAAGGATTTAGCGATGATGATATGGAGCAAGTGATTTACTTCCTAATGTATCCCAAAAACAAACGCTGCCTCATTCGAGCGTCATAAGCGCTGGATGGTTTGTGAAGGAAGTATATAACTACGTACGTAGGTAGCCATTGGGATGTCTTTCGCGAGTGGACGGAGAGTGACAGGGCCGTAAATCCTTGTCTTCTATTCAATGCGTCTATTAAAACTCTATGCTCTGCAACTTCATTCCCATAGAAGCACGACGGTTACGAGCTAGGCTTACGGCGCCACACCATGGCCGGTGCAAACTAGCCACAATCCGCCCTAGGCTCAGCTTACCTTATATCACTCCCTTGTAGCTCAATTCACTAATTTCGTGCATCTGCCTACAATCTTCGAATCCCGGCTGCGAGGATACAGTCAACAGTTATTGGTAAATCTGGCCGTGCGTACAAACAAGTCCAAGTGCTGCATTTCTATCCCAAAAAGTCCGAACCGGATATATACCTTGCAGCATGAGGTTGCCAATCGTTATTCCCCAGTGCTCATCAGAAACGATGACTGAGGGGGGAAACTGCTAGCTCGGACAGCAATTCTTCGTTATGAATACCAGAGTTGCTAATAGTACCGTCCTGTACGGCCTGTACGGCCTGTACGGACATTTTCGGTAGTAAATAGTAGACAGGATATATTAGGTAGCGAGAGCCGCGTTTCAGCCTTCGTCTTAGTGCATACTAGCTTTTCTCAACTAATTAGCTAGGAAGTATCCATTTCTTATATAATTATTTCCTTTATTCTTAATAGTAAGTGGTGCACACGTTGATATGGTAAGGTATGGATAGCATCAATTATGACAGTAGAACGTCGAGCCTCTCCCTTCTACAGCATATCAACACTTATTGTATGTTAAAACTGAGGAGGTCTTGGGCTGGGTTTCACGGATAGTCTGGATAAATGTGTTAGGATAGGTATCAGGAGGGAGTATGTCAGGTCTAATGAATAAAGTCATACGATAAGCCCCGCGCTTAGAATAATATAGCCTAATGTAACAGCCGTTACAGACCATCTCTCCCGGAGCCATAACAAAGCGTGACAATTCGGCTCGCTCGCTAAGGCGCTAGTTAGTAGGAGGGAGTCTAATCTAAATTAACGTATATTTAGACTATCTATATCGCAAAACGAGTTAAGCTAGAACTAAACCTAGTCTAGCCTTTCCCTATAGAGCTAATATATACTACTACTCCCGCCTCCTCCTAGACTATATTTAGACTTAGAGAAAAAGTAATATAGGAATTTACTAGAAAGGGATTTAGCCCTTATAAAAGGAACTAAATCTTCTTAGATAGATTAGTAGTTCTTTTATATCCTTTTATATAAGGCCTATTAGTAATCTAAATATATTTATAGTTCTCCTTCTCTCTACGCACTCCTATATACCTCTAAGTAGAGTCCTACTAGTAACGGATATTAATCGACTAGCGCCGATACACCTAACACGTGCCATACTATTACGTACTAGATTACTTAGATTATAGTAGTCTAAGTAAAGGCTTACTAGCACGTGAGTAATTGTTAAGACTGATATGTCTAGGGTTAGTTTTCGCGGATTTGTAACGTGGCTGCTTCGGGATAGCCCCGTTAGGGTTGTAGTAAGAAATAAGGGAAATAGGAAGGGGTTATTTAGTTACTAGTAGATAAATATTAATTAGATATTAGTAATTATAGCTATAAGAAGCTTTATATAATAGACTTTAATAGAATAAGATATATGAGAGCTAAATTATTAAATCAATAATAAGGACCTAACTAGAACCATTTATAAATAACGTTTCCCACAAGCGAGCGGGGCATATAAGCGAGCGGGGTAGTAAATAGCACTAACATGCTTAATATACGTATTACTTAGCGAATACTAGAGAAGGTAGTAAATTAATTATAAGATAGTAAAATATAGTTAATTATCTGTGAGGGATGACTAGTAGGCAGGTAAAGCACGTGAGATGTAATGGGCTTGCATTAATATATATGTAGACAAATTATTAAGGGAAGCTAAAGGGTTTAGGGTTTAGAGTATATCCGTAGGTTACGAGACCTAACTAGTCCTCGTTAGGGGCCGAGTACTTCCTATAGAAGTCCTAGACTATAATAGGTATTATAATAGTCCCCCCCTTTTTTAAGGGGTATCCTAAGCCTCTAAGAGATAACTATCTCGTCCTCTTACTAGAATTCCTACGGATTCTACGTACCTAAAGAGGAAAAACCTATTATAAAATTAAAACCTCTAGTACTATATAGCTTATACTAGTTCTATACTCGTCGCGTACAAGTACTAGGTAGTATCTATATTTATAAAAGTAATATATTATTTAAAAGTATTTATTAATAGGAAATTACTATAACCTAATAGGTCTATACTATATACTTTTTTTATAACCTATTAACTCTTTATTAGTACCTCTTTTAAACTACTAGTTAAATTTATAGAATAAGAATACCCTTTAGACTATTCTACTATTTTATATTTAATAGGTTCTTAAGGTATTTAATATCTATATTTACTAACTTTATATATAGCTTATTTATAAAGGGCTATTTTTAGGAATATCCTAAGACAGTTTCTTTTATAGCTTATAAGTAGTATTTATAGGTAAAATTCTAGTAAAGTTTAGTAAAATTTAGTTTTTATATATACTAATTCTATATTTAGTTTATTTAGTAAGGTCTATTTCTAGTAAGATTCTAGAAGAATTCCTACTATTATCTATAAATAGTAGTTATAAGTAAAGTTTTAGTTTAGTATATAAAGTTAGAGAGGTTCTTAATACTACTTTTTACTTTATAATCTTAAAGAGTAAGTAGTAAGAGTACGTAGATAGATTAAGAGGTAAGTATAAAGGTTATCTTACTACTACTAAGAGTTTTTATTCTTATATCTTACTTTTTCTCTCTACTATAGTTATTAATATCTTAATTATTAATAATAATAACCTCTTTTAAGCTTTTCTTATACTTTCTAAGTATCTCTAGCCTTAGCTACTCTTAGTAGCTCCTTAGTATAAGAGTTATCTACTTACTCTTATATTCTACTACTTTTCTACTAGCTCTATAGAGAAGGTATTAGATAAGTAGAATTATAGTTATTATAATATATACTTTAATTATAAAACTTATACTAAGAAGAAAAGAACTTACTTTTTTATAAATACTTTTATTTCTACTTTAGTTTTATAGCTAACTATTATAGATTAGGCCTTATTTTTATAGAGTATTTAATATCCTTAAATATATAATTTATCTTAACTTATACTATATTAGCCGCCTCTAGCCTAATAATAAGGCCTTTAAAGAGAAGAAGGCTAGCTTTCTAAAAAAGGTTTAGGAGCTTACTATAGAGTTTAATTAAGGTCTAATTGTAAGAATTTTAGGAGGTAGAGGAAGGTAAAATAGTAATAATTATTAATTACTTATTATATAATATATATTAAGTAAGTAATATAAGAGTTCTTAGGAATAAAGAGTAGTAGTAAGTAAGTAAAGAAAGAGTTAATAAGTTCTTAGCTAGAAATAAAGAGAAGAG
>JAQGEP010000442.1:0-22663 GCA_028476805.1 Acrocalymma vagum
GTAGTTGACCCATATGAAATGCCTTCAATGGATAGAGCTGAAAAGTTGTTTGACTGCTATATGCAGACGGTCCATACTTCGTTTCCTATTATGCCTGATCAGTTCGCAGAGCAGTTTCGCAATTATAACGAATCGGTAAAACAAAATCGACCGTACCAAGTCCCTAAGAGCTGGCGAGCAATGCTGAACTTGGTCTTGGCGATAGGGGCGCAGCATTCAAATTTGATACAGGCTGAATGGCAAGTAGACGAAAGGGAGCATGTCGTCTACATGACAAGGGCGACTCGTATGCTTGGATTAGACAAAATGACCACGACTTTCCCCGCTCGCACGCTGTCCTCAATTCAAGTAGGTTAGCGCGTAAGCCTCGTCTGCTAGCACGTACTAATCGTGACCAGGTTACCGGTTTGCTCTCTTTATATTACTTGACTACCGGTCAGATCAGCAGGTAATGTTATTTCCACTGTAGATTAGTGCACCCGTTCGACTCACATCATTTAGGGCCTGGATTATGATAGGCATATCCTTGCGGTTCGCGCTTGCTGTTGGCCTCCACCTCCGAAATGATGATCCATCTGCGTCGCCTAGCAGGAAAGAGAGTCTAGTGCGAATATGGTGGGGCTTACATTCCATCGAAGGTCTCATATGCACTATCATCGGTCGGCCTTGCGTGATCCCTAACGATCAATGTACTGTTCCCTTGCCCTCAGTGGCTCCTGGAAGACAGCTTAGCTACAAGAACCCTGCTGAGTCGATAAATCCGATGCATTGGCGGAGGCTAAACATCACATCTTCAAGATCAGACTCATCAGGTAGGGGCAATTCAAATACAGTGGCACGAACGTCGTTTCTAGGCGCTTGTGTGACGATGGGTCTTATCGTGCAAAAAGCCCTCTCCAGATTGTACTCCCCACGAACAGCAGTCGATTCCTGGGAACAGGTCCAGATGCAAATCGACTCGCTGTCAAACGAACTGGATGAGTGGGTTGCGGCGGCGCTACCTGCGCTCCTGAAACCAGCGAACTCGATTCAGGAGCCTGGTGTCCAACGTGAGCAATTGCTGCTCAGCTTCCAGTACCATAGTGCCAAGCTGCTTATCTACCGACCATGCCTTTGTCGCATCGAGCGCCACATCGTGGGCCAGACCAATGCTTCGGCAGAGTTCAATCAGAAGACAGCTGAAGCATGTGTTGAAGCTGCTCAAGCTTTGACGAGTCTTCTCCCAGACGAACCCGATCAAACCTTCATCTACCAGCAAAGTCCGTGGTGGAGCATCGTCCACAACATAATGCAGGCAATGGCGGTTTTCCTCCTCGAGCTGTCCTTCCGCCAAACCCACATGGCCCATCCCGACGAAAGAATCCTAAAGGGCATCAAGAAACTCGTCCAATGGCTCTGCTTCATGAAAGCCAGCAATGCCGTCGCTAGGCGCGCCTACGAAATGATAGCCGACCTCGTTAGGACCAGCGCACCGCGGCTCCAGATCAACGTAGCCGACATCCTAATAGAAGAGCCCATGGACATTGACCAAGAAGAGTCGTTCCAGACGAACCAGCCGCCGCGGGGCAATACTATATCTCCTGGATATGAGGGAGTACCCTCTCTGCAGCCAGACTGTGAGTTACCGTCCTCCACTGCCTACACTGCGCCAGCAGATTTCAGCACCAACTATCCTACGTCTCTATGGGAACGACAGCCTCCGCAAGCTTTCGAGGCTTTTCAGCCACATCCTTACTTTATGCCAGAACCAGATCTGCATATGCCTTCGGTTTTTGGTAACCCGTTTTTGACAAGTTTTGATCTGCCCAACCCACTGGAAAGCCAATTCTTTTTCGATGGAGATTGTGCTATAGATAATTCATAATTGGAGAATATCGTTGTTTAGGGGATCCTTGATCTGTATTTCTCCGTACCAATCTGCGTTTGTCGATAGATCTGATAGGTGCCAGTCCGGAGGGTCGCTCAACAGTGGAGCGAATAGTTAACCAAACTATGTCTAGAGTACGACATAGACATATATTTTCTCGCGCATCGCAATGGCCGATATCGTGGATTCGCATCAACAGATCCAACCGGCCAGCTTTGGTCGCCACCAAGCTCAGAAACTCTGGTAAGATATTCCTCTACTGCAATTTATTAGTAGTAATTCCTATTAGGGTAGAATCTACCCTAAACCAGTGATGAAATCGCCCGCTCATTTCCATCGAACACAACGAGGACGCACGGTAACGTTCCGCAAGTCTATTCCACGTTCTGGTTACAATAACCTACGTTGAGATTAATGTTAGAAGTCTTGCATAAGCAGCGATGGGGAAGGTTGAATAACGCTAGCGAGACAATGAGTCAAATCTGAGATTGCTCCTGTGCGCTATTGTTTTGTATGAACCTGGGGTTTAGATAGACAAAAGGGTAACTTAATTAATACGTCTAACTCTACCCTTCTGCAAAGCAGCTTTGGCCTCGGCGAGCGGCCTTTCGCATCACCTTGAGAGTGCCTCTTGTCCGCGAGCCGAAAACATCAATCACCGCACAATTTCCCCGGCTATCAGTTGGTGATCAGGCGCAACGCCCTCCGCCCGCTTGTCGTCCACAGAGTAAAACATGCCTTTGAAAGCTGAACACCTGTACATATCTCATAAGCGCTAGGCCAAGATCGAACAGATCATCATCTCTCTGAGCCGAGTTCAAATGCAAAGATGAACTTGTCACGAGCGGCTATTTTTAGTAGTAGCGTTCGTGGCCTCATCGCCTCCTCGCCTCGAGCCCGCTCTTGCCCGTTCCATCACCACAGACCATTGGATTGGGCCAGCCAGGTGCTGGCGGAAAACCTCCCCCTAGACGAACCTAAAACCCTTACCGCTTTAGCAAAATCTAGTAGTGTCGCTCGCTCCACGTCATTACTGGGTGCTCTAGCTCCGAGCTTAGACATAGCAATGGTATCTGCATTGAGATCAGTGTGTTTTGACGGACTATATCTAACTCGATCAATGCAACTTACTTACGACGTTCCAACTACAGCTCATTCTGTTTTCTGGATAATTATATGCTTGGCTCTTTCACTCATTAGAGCGGAGCCGACCCTCCTGCTGGAAGCCTGATCTACTTCCATTCCAAGGTACGGTAAAGCTTGTGCATAGGGATAGCCTTTCATACTAGCTATTTCTCTCTGGAGTCGGCGCCTGTGACCGAGTTTAAAACCAAGACCATCCAGCTCGTTCCGTTAACTGATTCCAAGATGTGTATCTATGTGCTTGGAGCACGGCAATATACTCTTCAAGATTGAGACGTTGAAGCTGTCTTTGTAAGAAACTATCCATGGGAATACAGAGGTTAATGTGGGGAGAAGGGAAGTGACATTATTTTATACAACCTCAGTCATTCATGCTAATGACGTCATCAGCTACCAATCGTTATTCATACCACGAAATTCGTCGTTTTCCCTTGCCCTGTTACGGCCAGACATTCCAGCCAATCTCAGGTGCTTTGTACTGGCCGAAACAGGATTCTGCTGTGTGCGTCAGATCACGTGAGATTGAAACTGTATCTGGGGGAGTGTGCTAGAATGAAATTTGGCGGAATCTCATTTGTAATTGAAGGTCGGGAGTTGCCACCTATAGTATAGGAGCAGGTAATTGCTTAAGGGCCATTCACAAAACCTTCTCGTCCGTCCTCTTTCTCTTTCTCTAAATGAGTATTATGTTAAGTGAGTAGCACCTAGCAAGAGGAAAACTCAAGTGTCTCTTACTATCGTTAAGCTAGATGATAGCTTTACATAGACAGTTAAATGTTAAGATTGACTAACCTAAAATGGCCAATGCAGATGGTTTTGTCGTGTGCCTGGTTTTGTTACCTTTGCTCCATGCTGCCTGGACCACCTGAGCCGTGTCAACTTTAACCCATTCGAGGTTGGCCTTTGATTGAGAGCCTCCCTATCCCCCATAACCGGTTGAGAAAAGCCCTTCACTTAGTTTTCTTGACCTGCTGGCTGCCAATGCGGGCCCGGAAGACAGATCGTGCAGCACATACTCTTGGAATGCTTGCCCAAAGGCTGGTACTTGCCCAGAGACTGCTTGCCCAAAGACTGGTATTTCCACAAAGGCTGGTATTTCCACAAAGACTGGTATCTATCAACAATTGGTGAACTGTAAACATTTAGTCTGATATGTGAGTACATTATTACTGATCTAAAGTATCAAGTTCCTGATCCTATCTAAGACGTTTCCAAACTGCTATCGGCGGGTTCGTATGTAGTCGCATGGCCTTCGTCGCTCAGCTGCCCAGAGGGAACGTTATTGCGATACTCTGGCACTCGACGCTTCGCTCTCTTTGATTCTATGTCGGAATCAGGAATAGACCGTTCCCATGGGAGCAACTCCGTACCCTCATTACATGTCCTCCCTAAGTGCCCGTTGTCGGGCCAAAATTTCTATTATTAGTTAACGAATCACTCTACGGTAGAACTCTGGGGGTGGGGGTTTGACTCCAGTCGTGTTATGATTCGTTAGATACTATAATATATTCCATTCAAGCCCGATTTTCGGGAAGGCAGACTATGTTAGCTACCGAGCGCTTAGAACCGTGACAGTATTCGAAAAGCTACTGTATCTTAGCGTTACGGTATTAGGACCCAACTGGCTAGGGACTGAGCTGCCTATTATTAGGAGGGTCCTATTCGGGGCCGTTAAAAAGCCTTTAGAGAAATTATGGTACCCTCAAAGAACACTTTCGTCAGTGCAGGGACCTTTTACTAGAGCAAAGTAGGGGCAGAGGTGGGTGTGTAGGTACTCGTGCGAGACAGCCATGGAAGCCATTTGTTCGCAACAACAGTTTGATTGCGGCCAAAATAGACATGTGTTTACAGACTCGTTGTGATAAGAGGGCACTCTGTGCATCACACGACGGCCCTACGAGAGCAATTAGCTTTAATTAACTGCGCACCACAAGCGCCAGCGTACGGAGGACGGTTTTCGACACGAACAATCCGAACCCGGGTCCAAAGCAGACAAAGTGATTGACCGGACGACAAAACTTACTTTTAGTGTCCTATAGTCGTATACACAACTTGAACTTTTTAGTTACATATATAAACGCCGCAACGTAGGAAAGCGCCCATCTCGATATTTCATTTGAAGTTATTTTAGTGCTAACTAGCTATTTTATAATCCAGTTTCAATTATTGGACCGTTATATACTAGTGCCTGAATTGGGTCCTGTGGACGGGACCGCCTGCTCCATTTTTTTAGGGCCAATTCTAAGAACGTAATCTGGCTGGTCCAGATTCAAGCTTTTACTATATATAGAGTGCTAGTATAACGGCGCGCTTGGTTCTTAAGCCCAGTTTCAGGCCCCCTGCTAAAGTTCCGTTCTAGGGCCTGCACGCTTTTCTGGTTCCTATTCGAGCCTCTGTACCTCCTGGCGTTGTACGGCTCGGCTCGGGCGTGGCTGCAGCAGCGCCACTCAATGAACTGCAGGTTCTCGTTGGTGCTGGGTTTGGTGATCCCTTTCCGGCAGTGTGGGCACGTGTCGTGTTCACCCAACCATGCGGCGACACTTGGGTGATGGAACCAGTGCTTGCATGGTAGCTCTGTAACCTCCTCCTCAAGTTTGACTTCGTCCATGCAGATGCTGCACTCGGCACGACCTTCCGTACCAAACATCTCCTCTGAGACGGGCTTCCGCGGCAAAGCGTTGATGTCGTTCTGCGAGGCTGGGCCTGGGGCGTTGCTGCCGGCGTTCTGTTCCATTCCAGACGGTCGGGGCAACCGTATGGCCGGAGCGGCTCGGCCGTCCTCTCTGCTAGCGGTGGCAGAGCGCAAGCTGCAACACATCGAAATACATAAGTCTCACCCCAGGTAAGTGTTTAGCGTCACCTCGCCGAAGTACATGCTATGTACATCTTTCTCCATTAGCATTCTTGGAGATCGAGGCGCGCTCGATGTTCAACTTTCCGATGGAAATGCCTTTGCTTGTAGGGTCGATGAGGGCTCATTTAGTAACCCATGGCGCGGAACAGCCGCAACGTCCTTGCCTCCTGATAGGAACAGAGAACTACTCGGCATTTTCTTAGGTGCTTAGTAACTGTCTGATAGGTGTTATTACCCTCGAATTTTGGAACTTTGATTTCGATCTCCATTAAGTGGAGGAGCCCGGCCGCTACGTCGTCGAACGTGGCTTTGTACCCTTCAATCTTTAACCTCCATTTTGGATTTGGAAATGGACCAAACGGGACGAGGCTCGTCCAGGCTACCGACCTATAATATTCAACAAAGCGGACTTGTTCGCCGCTCCAGAGGCTCGTCCCATTCAAGTGGGATTGCTTTTCACAGATGTACGACGTCTTGTAGCAGTATCGATCCCAGACGCAGTTAACCGTATCTGGAATGTCCCACGTCTCTTTGGCGAAACGGACCTTGACCGTAGACACCTCCCGATCTTTCCTGGTTTTCGTACGGAACATGAGCCCTTTCTGAGTATAAATCAGGGGGTTGGTGTCGTAGCAAGTGACAGGCGCATGCTTATACGGATCGCCACTGTCTCCGCCGAGCTTCTGGAGCACGATTTGGGGATTGCAATCGCAGATTGGCCAACTACCTCAGCAGCGAGGAAGAAGGCCCAAACCCCCGAATTCGATAACATTTAACCGGAATCGCATGCTATATGCGCAACCAACCCTTAAGAACGGACGTGTTTGGTTTGGCTTACACTATTCTCGTAGGAAGATTAGTTTTAGCTTCACTTGATCAAACTCCTGCTCAGATCATTAGCGCATCAACCCCTAATTCTAACGCATTTGTCGCTGTAAACACCTGTTGTTAACCCTTAGATTGTAATGGGCTGGTGCCCAAGGATTGTAGCTTGGATAAGATCCAAGCGACCGTCACCGCTCCGGCTTCTTGGCCATAGAGAACCATAAGTTCTTCCTCAAGGGCCTTCCCAAGCCTTATCGAATTCTATCCTGTTATCAGGCAATTGCCAGCTGTGCCGAGCCATTACAACCAGGCTTGTCATCAAATAAATCAAATCAAATTGGAGGCTCAATTTGATTTGATTTGATATCAACAAGTATTTATTTGATTTGATTTGATTTGATTTGCCAAGATTTGGATCAATTTGAATTTGATTTATTTGTTGACAAAGCCTGATTACAACCAGACGTTCTCCTAGGGGATCCCGGTTTGGCGTGTGCGCAGGGCTATCCTGAATAGGGAACGAACGTCTGGTGATTACGAGACTAGGGGCGTGGTTGCGTCAAAAAGCTGAATCATCATATCCCAATCAATCACTTGGCGGGGTCGTCTGAGGAAACCGAGGTAACATGTAAATCTGCGGGCTTGAGTGCCCCACACTCCAGACACAACATCAATCAATACAACGCTAACGTGTTCGGCAAGCTAACCGATCAGGCAAGCGAACCGATCAGCCCCATCGCGCGTCGCGTATAACAATAGCTTTTACTATCTACCATGTACACAATAAATGCTGTAATAGGAGCTATCTAGTTATTTGACGCCTAGGGCACTTACGAGCATTATGCTCAGTTGAAGCACACATGCTGCACTGGCTTGGTGTACGCTTTTGTGGTCGCGTATCAGGCGTACGAGACTCGGCCTAGACGGCTTCAACGCGGATTTGCTCCGCCACCTCACGGTTCTGAATAATATCCTGGCCCTCCTGAATAGACAAAGTACCTCCCTTTGCAATAGCTGTACGACGCACTGCTCGCTTACGCTTCTGACGAGCATTTTCAGCTCGAAGCGCGTTAACCTCAACCTCAAGAATTGCCTTCTCGTTCACCACCTTCTCAAACCCCTTAACAACTGCCTAAACCACTGTGAGCCCTCTGTAAGCAAGGGGCTAGGCGTTCGTATAATAGGATTTAGGTTTTCAAGGACGCGTTCTGGGTTGTACGGAACAAGCCCCGTTGCCTGGAAACCGCTCTGAATGTTTTTTGAGGTTATAGCTGCCGTGTGGGCTGTATAGTAGGCTTCTAGAACTCCTCCTTCGTGATGTGGTTTATGCCAAGCCTCATCTTCCCCTCTATTACTTTGCCGTACGAGGTTTTAAGAGGGCTAAAACAGCCTACGTCAAGCGGCTGTAATAGATGAGATTAGTGGGGAGGTAGACAAAGTGTAATAATAGAGTTCTGGACGCAGAACTCTTCAAATCGGCCTGAGTGGTGGCTCGTATGCCCATCCATTATAAGAAGACGCTTTGCGCCCTTCGTACGAGCCTTTGTATACTTGTTAAAGTGCTGGATCCATTCGTACCCAATCTCATTGTCTGTCCAGCCGTTCTCGCTTACGGCGATCGCCCAATCATGCGGTAGGTTACTATTAGCGTACCAGGTTGCTTGGTGGAGTTTCGCGGCAAGGATGATCAAGGGTGGAAGCGCCCAACCTTGAGCGTTAACTCCATGTACGATAGTAGTTTTCGTACGATCCTTTCTCCCTGCCCCTGTAACAACCTTTGAGGTCGATATAACGCCCATCTGGAAGCCAGTCTCATTGAAGTTATAGGTATCCTTATCTAGTATCCCATGCTTTGCTTTTATATTTCGTACGAGGTCAAACCACTGTTGGACTACTATAGGATCCTCACAAAGCGCTCTCTGATAGTCGTACTTGCGGTTGTATGTTGTACGAAGTATCTCGTGGCGGTTAATATAGTTTCTAACCCACTTCTGGCCGACGACCATGGGCTTCAGATCGCCTCGGGTGGAAAGGATAATATTGGCGAGTTCTCGTACAATAGCGATTCGGGGAGGGAATCCTTGCGCGTCAAGGTCGAGTATACGTTGGAGAAGAACTTCTTCTTCTATAGCTGTAAGTTTACACGTTACTGGGCGAGTATCGCGTCGTGGAAGGGCGCCATGTACGCGATCGTATAGGGTTGTGTAAGGAACGTCGTATGAGCGAGATACTGCTCGTAGAGATTTAATTTGACCTAAGAAATATGCCTGAGTAGCTAAAGAAAGTTGGATAATGACATGGTGAGTTATTGTTCTTGAAAGGTGCGAGTACGCGACGCGCGATGGGGCTGATCGGTTCGCTTGCCGAACACGTTAGTATTGTGCATCTCTTTCCCATCAAAATTTTTCACGGCTTCTGTTACAATTTAGGTGAGGACACGTTGCCTTGGAAGATCATCGCATCGCCTTTATACTTGGCAGATTCCAAAAAAACGTCAATCATATGAGCGCTGATCCTTACAGGGGTTATAACACCAAAAAAATCGTTTACTGAGGAGAGGCCATATAACTGAATTTTGCTCGAAATTATGCTGTAAAATTGTTCCAGCCATCAGCTCTTATACAGGACTCAGCAAGAGCAATAAACTTCGTTGGATGGAGCTGATCAGCCATAAATTGCCTCATCTGTTCATCCTCCTGCCAGACCCACTGTACATATCTCTCAGCATCTCTCCGCGCTTGTTCAGAGTTGTTTTGTACGGAGTACTCAGCTAAATAGTCTCCGAGCTTGCCAAAACAACGCTCAATCGGGTGTAAGTCAGGTGAGTTTGGAGGGTAAGGGGCAAACTGAATTTTGTCGGCATCTATATCAGGTTTACAGTACCGTAAACCTAGCTTATAGAGGTGAACGTTGTCCTGAACAAGGTACACGTGATTCCCTTAGTTGCGCTCCCTCACAGCTTTATAATAGGGAAAAACAGCTGCCTTAAGAACGTGCTCCGCGTACCAGAGACCGCTCATACCCTTACTCTCTGAGTATATAAAATCCTTAGCTTTGTATAATTGCTCAGGCCGTCGAGGTCGCTTTATGCCCTTGTTGATAGCGCTGCCAGAGAGGCCCTTCTGGCGGTTCCTATTACGTACTTCTTTGTTATCGTTTAGGGTATTTTAATTGAGTACTCGGAGAGCGTCGAATTCGTGAGTGCCAGGGAGCTTTGCGCGCTCAGCTAGGTAATCCATGTGATCTCGGGCCTTCCTATTAGCTTCAGCAACTCGGCGGAGCGTCTCCTCACGATCTTCGTCTGTTTCTTTTGCCCACAAAATACAAGGGCGGGAAACAGATATATTTATGTCGGTGGACGTGGCGGCACAGATCATTAGTGAGAAAGTAGGCTGGGTAGCATTATATACGGGGATTGTATTTGCGTTCTGGCCTTTTAGACGCCATTGAAACTTCTTCCTAGTAATTCCGCCGACAGGCTTTGAAGTCTCGTCGTAGCAGACGAAAACAAGCTTTGGAAAGTGTAAGTTGAACTCTTGGATAAGCCAGTCGCTGTAATCCAGGCGATCGGCCCTGGCGTCGTCGTTAAGTGGCGGCTTCTTTGTACGTACTCCGAGGACGATTTCTTTGCTCTGTTCGGCGTCGCGATGTTCGTGTGCGATCCTTATAAGTGTTTGCCTACTCAAAGTTATTCCAGCATCGCCAATGACGTCAGAAACAGCTGTAACAATATCGTATGTGCCATACTGAATAAGAGCATGGCGAATACGAGCTGAGAGAGTCGAGCCGTCGCGTACTTTTTGTGGGCGGCCGGAGTTCCTTTCAACAGGCACTGCCGCCAGGAGGTCTCTCAGAGAGTTGGTGGGGGCCCGGCGCTCGATCGCGCGATAGATCTTGCATGGAGTCGACGCCTCCAGATTTAGCAACCCAGCAATCTGAGCATATTCGAGATTAAGCTGTTTGCGGAGAGTAACGATTGAGCCTTTTACGGCATCAGAAATAATAGAGGTGCCTTGCGCGGGCATGGTGGGGGTGGTGATAGAGAGATGGTGTTGAGTTTGATTCTGAGATTCTAGTTCGGCTGAACTCCGGGAGCTAAGATAGCGTCTTGGCAAAGTCACCTGATTGACGTTTTTTTGGAATCTGCCAAGTAGGGCCAGACTGATAATGATTTGCTAGCCAATCAGGGCACAGAGTGTTGCCAAGGCGAACATTGATTAGTGGTTGGCCCTCTCTTGCTGGAGAACGGCCAATGCAACCATCTGGGCACCAGCACCAGGTGTCGCAATAATTCGTGCAACGCTTTGATCACGTAATCATGCAACACCAAACCAGCTGCCCATACAAATTTGTATGAGAACACGGTTTTCACAACATTTTGATGCGAAACTGAGCTCGAATTTGATGAGGCTGTAGTCTATATACAAAAGCTCTATACAAGGCAGTTATATGGTGTTGAGTTACCACAAATTCGAGCGTATACGTTCTCCCCCATTGCGAATAAGCTCCTGGCAGCGCCAGGGCATCTCTCGAATTCTCTCTCGAATTTCATCAATTGTAATTTTATCCCACTCCTCTCGGAGTAATCTTTTAAGGCTAGTAATAGTCCCATCCCATTCGCCCTTAGCTATACGCTTCTTTGTACGCTGCTTAAGGATAAGCCATATACCTTCCATCGGGTTTAAATCAGGGCTCTGCGCAGGGTGAATTAGAGTCGCAATCCAGTAAGATCTCTTATACTCGTACGCTATATTCTCTTGGGTTTTAGTGCCGTGTGAAGGGTCGTTATCCTCCTGTAAGTAGAAGCTCCGAGGGAAGCTCGAATAGGTGTCTTTTTTACGTGCCTCGAGGATAGCTTTGGCGTAGGTGGGTAACACCTTCTCAGTGTATTATTTCTGGGTCATGTGAGCTCCCTGGCTATCCTGATTAACAGCAGGAGGTTTATAAGCCTCCCAATCTTTTACGCGCTGATTATATTGCTGCTCACTTTCGTACTTCGACTTTCGAGGCTTGCGAGGAGGCTTTGGTTTAGGGAGCATATCTTGCTCGTCATTGTAAAAGTTAAGGGGTCCTTTTTCATGCCAATTTATATAAGTATACATATGGACCTGGCCCCTATTTTTAACGTCCTTTTGCTCTATAATACGCTCGTTTCTAGTGCCCTTTTTACGTAGTACTCGGGTGCGCTGGAATCTTTCGTGTGGGTTCATATGGGCTTCATCTGTGAAATATACACAATCCCAGAACCCCATTAATCGATCGTCCTTGTGAATTGACCCATACTGAACTCGGTGCTTCTTATTTGCCTCTCGAAGCTCTCCCTGTACGTAAGCTGCGACGTACATTTGAGCATCTACTCGGTTTGTGAGGTTATACTCGAGAGATCTCTCCTTGAGCGGCACACCGAAATGATGAGCTTGTACGGGCAAGGGCTGAGTAGCAACTGGGTTACTTTCTGAGGCCATCTCTTCGAGTACTTCGCGATTAACAGTAAAAGGACGGCCGAGCTTTTGGTTATTTCGTTTTGCTTTTAATTTGCGTACACGCCTTATAGCAGGGCTCCCTAATAACTCCCTCTCCTTGAGCCATCTTGTAGCTGTGCTGGGTTCAATTCCGTGTCGGCGCGCGACACGCGCTACCGAACAGCCATTTGGTCGATGATCAAAGTCGAAGAAGAAAGCGCCACGCTGAGGCGTCGTATATTCAGGAACAATTCTCCTGTGACGAGGGGTTTGAGGTAAGTTATTTGAGCTACTCATGAATAAAATCGGCCTTGATTTGGTGGAGATGTGTTAATGGGCAGCAATGGGCAGAAATCTGGGCGGGGTCGCTGGTGGAACCCCTGTTTACGTCATCAAAGCGTTGCACGAATTATTGCGACACCTGGTGCCAGCCGTTTTTTCGTCACGTAATGGAGCGCTAGTACTCATAATACCTAGCGCTTCGCGTCTTTCACGTGATTAAAAACGGCTGGTGCCTGAATGGTAATAATAGGATTCCAGCACGAATAGAATGGAGCCGGTTTTCGGGTCACCTGCTACTACTTTTTAATTAGTGCGTACTCCTCTTGCTCTTCCCAACTATTCCGTTTAGTCAATGTTTTATCCCTACAACCATGCGCTGCGTTCTCCACGCCGGTACAAAATTAGAAGTCGTCATTTCTTATTAGGGCTCGCCAAATCGGCCAGACCCTCCTTCGTTGCAAGCCTCTCACCCGCACGACAAAATTCGAACCATCAAGAGGGAAAAAGGTTAGAGAACTTTTCTCAGCTGAGCGCACATCATGCCCAATCTAGCGCAACGCGCAGCGCAGGGATGTTTTGGCTGATACGATTCCGATGAAACTTAGCCAGTCAGATTTGAGATGTGCAGCTCTAGAACATGTGGGCCATAAGGACAACGGCTGACCGCATAGTGACGTATGCACCCATGACACTTATTCTGAGCTTACTTACTTGCCATAGCACCTTAAATCATCGTACCATCGCTATGCCCTCAGGATCAGCTTGCAATCTGATAGTAGGTTTAATGCCGGTCTCTAAGCACATTTATGTCCAAGGTGACGACCAGTATGCTCCAGACCATTAGCCATTGTAAATACATATTCGGAGTAACGTACGCTGGAAGCGAAGGGACAAACATCATGCTGGTATGACGCATGACTGATCTGAGGGCTAGCCGGTTACCACGAGCTATACTTGAGCTCTGCTCAGCGAATGGGGAACACATCCATCGCTCCGGTTTATATAATATCTTGGATATGTTCGGGGGGCACGCCATTCCTACTCTCCCTAACCCTACCATACTCCGCTCGCTCACAACGCTTCTACAAGATGAACCGCCCTCAGGATCAGGATGGCACTAAGGTACGTCCGTTCTCGCCGTTTTATGCGTAAATACTTATGCCTCGAAAGCCTCTTACTGAGCAAGATGCTCGCTTGCTTCGCCGCTACGGAAAACTCCCAGTAAGAAGGGATCTGCTTAATCATCAACTTGAGGTATTTTCACGCTGTATTTGCCAGTACATTATACACAAGCTGATTATAGTCATTCCCAGAGACGCAAATATTTCGATTCGGGTGATTTCGCTCTCTCGCATGCGCATACAGCATCAGATATTGGCCAAATACAAACCGGCAAAGAGCACCCTCTCCGCAAGGGAATATCTCTTCCTTCATCTCCAGTTCCTGTTGGTAGCAATATAAAGAACGATTCTAATGAGCACAAGAAAGGGGTAGAGGAAGGACATGAAGTCAATGATGCTAGCCACCTCCACCAGCAGATGAGTTCTGATGGAAGTGAGAGCATACAATAATGTGAAGAGCGGGGTTCGGAATCTAGGTGGATATGGAAAATAAGCCTGCGTAGGTGCGGAAATCATGCGTTGACAAAATTGTGGACTAGTGTGGGCGACCTAAAAACAAGACTTGGATAGCTCTATAAAGCCGTGGATGACGGGAATGGTGCCTCTTTGGGTTGGGGAGAGAGGACAAGGGCAGTCAGTGTAGTTGAGGCGAATTGATTCTTCTGACGAGATAGTAATTGTTGCGATGCGGTGTTTCTAGCGTAAGGTATCGGGTTTGGATGACATGGTTGTAGTGGTGGTTGTATGTGTTGGTTTTGGAGAGGACTTCGTGGGCCAGGCACGGCCTTGGAATCCAACAAAAATGATCTGCATTAGTAGTCTTGCTGTGCGGTTCCTGTAGATAAGCTAGGCCAGGGTGCTCAACAGAACGTAATACACACAATACTGCATTTCATTATTCCATTAATTAGATAGTGGAGCTAAGAATCGTCTTGCCACATCCAGGAATTCCGTAAAGCCATAGAAAGGAGTTGTGCCTTTCCTTCCATTTCGCGAAGGCATCAGTTTGCAAGAACCAAAGGCCCGAACCTTCTTGGCGTTGCTGCAGGGCTTTGTTGTAATTCGTTGACGGATCTGGTGGCGATAGCCAACGTTCGATCTTTTCACGCCTCTGCTTAAATCCTAGGTCTTGGACAGCGTTCTTCGTGTCTTGAACATCGCCGTGCATTTTGTTCACATTGTTCCCAACTTAAATTTCGTTAGTAACAAGAAGTATTATTGTTCGATAGACGAACTGGAAGAAAGAGTATCACTAATCTTCCTCTCGGCCTCCACTCTGTTTGGCGCTATTCGACAGAGAAGGTCTTTGGCATATGCAGCTGCCGCCAAGCAGAGAGACAAACTCTGTTTTGAGGAAATCTACCTCTGTTCTTTGGCAATCTAATACGGCAGGACGAAGGAAATGCGCCTACTTACGTTCTTCCATCTTTTTGGCCCATGACGGTACCGTAGTCACCTTCTGCGGTTTCAGGATATGAAGAAGCTCCCTCGCATATGCCGCAGCTGCGAGCGCTGCGTAGTTGTGCCACTCATCATTTTTGTGGGAATCTGAATAATCGCAAATTCCTCGAATCACCAGACATGGAAAGTTGTTCATCAGACCACTAGCTTCCATCTCAAAGCATAGGACGTTTAGCTCTGGATCATTGGCATACTGGTCCCTTTCCGTGGCATTTTTCATGACCGAGTTAGCGGATGCGATGATGCCATAGTGGGCAATGACTTCTCGACCGGGTTTGCGTGGCAGACGCTCCTCCAATTCATCTGCCTCGCAGTCCCCGCAGCTCTTTCCACCTTTATGTTTGTAACCGGCACGATACAATCGATCTTCAACCGGACGTTGGTAGCCGGGCATGTCGTCCATCAGTTTCAAGTGTTCAGCAATTCTGTCAGGCTTCTTAGGATCATTGTGACGTCGTCGTATCTCGGGAATGGCTCCCAGAAGCGCCTCTGGAGGAGCGTTCAGCTGGCCGGTTCGCTGACCACAACGTCGCCGAGCCGAATGTCTCTCTCTTGCATCGGGGCGCCTCCCCCAATGCCAACCATCAAAGCGAACTTCAAATTGGGAAACGATCGGACCATGTCTCTGGCGACGCTGGTAGCAGAGCTAGTTCCGTATCGACCGTCTGGGAGGCATCCAACGATAACATTATGGCCACTAATACAGCCGAACACGTAGGTGTTGTTGTCGTTTACCTCATTCGTTTCTGGGCCGTTGAATTCGCGGTCCAGCATTCGACACGCAGCCTCATATTCTTCTTGTAAGGCACATATCCAACCGATCGTGTAATCTCCGATGGACGGTTCCGACATTGGAGATGGACTGGTACAGCCAAAGGATTATCCGTTGGCTCTAGAGGGCCGCTTTATCGATGCGATAATTAGCAGCAGTAAAGGCAGCGACGCCGACGACGAGGAGTTGGGTCGGGTCGCCGGTCGTGAGATGGGCGAACTCGACTGATAGAGGGTTTGGCCGGCACTTGTTGATGGTGGAGCTCGATAGTCACAACAAAAGAGACTGGTTGCGATGCTGGAGCGCGTGGGATGGAAAGGGTAGAATAGCCGGTGTTAGAACCCGAGATCAGAGAAAAGTGAGCGCGAAACCATGGTCGCATATCATCCAGCCTTTGTGAGGAAAAAAATGGAGAGGGTGATAGATTTCGTCTCCAGCCTCATCAGGTATTAAGGAAGGAGCTGAGTATATACGTGGACCAATAGACCACGTCGGGCGTCTCGCAAGCCTTCAATTTCGGATCAGCCACATGCACGTAGAAAAATTGTTGCACCCAGATTGGGAACGATTCTCGTCCTGCTAAAAAGCAATCCCAAAGCTTAAGAATCCTTATTGGTCGATATTGAAAGTGCATTCGTCCCAAGCAAGCCCTGGCAAGGTAGGAAGGGTAGGAAATATCAAGAGTGTATCCATATTACTACATGTTTAACTTGCGTTTGTGGCTTTGATCGGGCCTATCGAACTCGAACAGAAGCAATTGATCGCTAAGCCAATCTTAGCCAAACGTAGTGCTGTTGTTAGCGCGAAGATAAGATGTGCCTAGCCGGAGGGTACAAGGGGGTAGCATGAGCGGTATAGATCTATTAGACCAGTCCAGGGTGTTCTAGTTTTGGACATGTTTGAAGCGACTGGAGGAAAGACACCATGTAAGCATTCAAGGGTGGCAATCATTAAGAGGGGCCTACAGACTTGCTCTCCGCTGTTTCCTGATCAAAACGAGACCCGCACAAGAAGGCCAGCTATACAGTTAATATCTTTATATGAAGGATGATGACAGGCGTTTCATCATACTGACGTTAAATGCATTAAATGGTAATGAGACATGGTGAGGGAATTGTGCCACAGGTGACGTCGAGGGTACGAGCCGCACTCACAACGGCACAGCCGCGACACAGATCATGCTGAAAAGCAGTACGCATATTAGAATAACAACAAGTCGTGCACCTATAGGATTTAAGGCACTTGGTCGGGACGGATTAGAGTGCACAAGGCCTGGGCTAATTAAAAGGCCTCTCATGATTGCGCAACGCTGTCCTCGTTGCCACCATAAAGATTGCACAAACCGTCAACGGGCTCAGAAGCCGCGCCAGTAAAAGAGTTACTATATGCCAATACGCGTCTGTTGTATCGCCTTTCTTCCCCCTACGCGGTGTTAGAGTCCAGCCAATAAGACTTATAATGGCGTTTCGGAAAGTGCTATCCGCCAATCAAAACTGGTTGCTAGCACAATCCAAGTCAATCACGATGTCACCCTTGTGGGAGACAAACAAGACCACCTGCAATTCCTCAACATGGGTGTTGCTATTGCGCATTGTACCGACGGAATTGATATATAGGGTTGGGCTTGCACTCGTACTTGTACCTATCCACCGGCAAGCATACACGCGCATGAGCCATTGTGCGTCACACGTTCTTCTTCCACTTTGGTTGATACTTGATATAGTCACAATCCAGGCGCTGGTTGCTGATTCGCCGGAGTTATTGGCCGCACTCTTCATAAACCTCCTAAGACCTAAAAGTATTTGAGCCGTGCAGCATTCAATGTCGGAAAGGCAAATCAACTATCCAATCAGCAGACAGCGGTATGGATTCCGTCTGGGGATAAGCTTCAGCTGCGAGCATTCATTGGCAGGCTAGCGTCACCGGTTTTTGGTGTGGGAGGAGCTACTGTATGGTGCGGTCCCTGTTGCAATCACCCCAGAGGATTGCAGATTTATGGCGTCTCTTCGTAAAGGTTTCCGAAAAAGCTACCACCTAGGAGGCAGTTTTTTCCTAGTACACATTCAAGAATGTGGCTTAATAGGTATTATCTACAACAATAAAAAGCACCTTTATAACACTTCAAAAATTGGTACAAAACCGGTCTACGTCTCATCTTTTCTGCAATAGAGAGTATCTGCACCTCAATAGACACGGGAGCTATGACGCACGCTGCCTTATCACTCAGCTCATCATCCGGGCATGCTCGTTCGATAAGCATCTAGGCCGATAACCCGACACTTAAGGTTTTCTTTCACATTAACAGCTAGTCCACGAAGGGCGCATACATACCCTGCCTTGGCATGACGACACAAGACTATAAAAACGCAAAATTATTCCAGTCAAATCAGAAAATGTTACTCCGCCGAACTCGCAGTCTTCTATAACCACGACACCTTAAAGTCACTCTAATAATTTACCCTAATACAACCTCTACCTACTGCTTACCTCCGTCTATGCTTGATATGGACGGCTCAAATTTGCAATGTGACCCGGTCATAGAGGACGAGGATCTAGGCTGGGACACCCAATTTTCAGATTCATTTAGTTACTCTCAATACATCAATCGACCTCTATTCGTCGAATTTCACATCTCTCGAACTGATTACTCTTTGGGTTCACTTCCTGGTCCTAATAAGCCTCTAGAAGCGATGTCCACATCGCCTACTAGCAACAACACCACATTCTTCGACGATTGGTCAGGGCAGGACTTGAAATCCACAAGCAATGTCACTATAACACCAACCACATACCCATGGAGTATTGCAACCTCCCCATTCGCCAATAGCGAAGCCGTCGACGTTTCACCTACCCACGACGTATCCCCTCAGGCTTGTCAGCCTCCCACGTCTATATCGCCTCCGAATTTGTATCCCAAACGGCCATGTTCTTCAAATGTCGAAATTGAGGCGCCAATGCTAAAACAACCTGTAACTCGAAAGCGTGGCCGTCCTCGTCTCAATCGGACCGTTATTGTTTCGTCGGAAGATTCTGGTAAATCGGCGGTTAAGTCACACAAAACTCGTATTCCCCATACAGAAGTGGAGCGAAAGTACCGACGGGGTCTTAATGCAGAGATTGATCGGCTACGATGCGTAGTCCCTACACTACCACAGATTCACGATGGTACAGCTATCGGGCAGGCTCGCCTTAGCAAAGGCATGGTTCTATCAGCAGCTATCGACTATATTTTAAGGACAGAACTCGAAAGAGATGCTGCGCTTGAAGAGCTAGACATGCTCGGGAGTGGGAATTTGATTGCGTAATGGATGCAGTTACAGGAAAGAGTGGAATCTCACAGCCGCTATGCACTTGAAGAGCTAGACACGCTCAGGGTCGGGTAATTTGATACAGAAATAGGAACAGAGTGGAATATCACAACGACCCAGTGCTGTTAAACTTAAAGCATAACCCATAAAGGTTATAACTATGCTATATCCATTCTTTAGCCAATTCTATATGCTTTATCCTATAGTTACGGGAATAAGTAAATGATAAGTGTATACAGAATCTTGGCATGGTGTTGATTTACATATTAATCTCACTATCGCCTCTGTTGGTTATAACCTTCGCTATATCTCTTGATACTCAGCTAAACCCTACCCCTGATGTGATATTCTGCCTAATCCAGCTCTTTAAGCACTCTAGCATCTCCATTTTATCTCCATCTAGTGAGCACCGAGTCCATGAGATCGTACGGTGTGATTCTGAGAATATTCGTTTTGGCTCATCCGACATTGCTGGGATTGAGAGAATATCGATTGCCACCTTAGAGAGGCGTGGATAGGCATGTTGTTGCTCCTTTCGTAGCAACCATTTAAGTGCTGCAGTATTACGAGGAAGTGGAGTAGGGCTACGGCTAATAAAGTCAATAAAGTCTTCATGTGAGGAACTGTAAGATCGAGACAGGTGGTTGAGATGCTCCTTGACCACCTCGAGCTAGCCGTTCAAGGAGTGATAATCGAAGAGAATGACGACTAGATTATGGAAGAGATTCACCTGTTCAATGATATGGATGCAAAAACCCGCAGGCTTTTGAAGACCTACATTAAGCTTGGATGGAAGAAGCTGAACGATTATTATGGCAAGCTGACCTCAACTGCTTATGTAGCGGCAGTTGTATTCCACCCCTGCAAGAAATGGCTAGCTCTTGTAGAACCAGTACCCTGGACTACATTGAGCACCGACTAGCGTTTAGTCGGTCATTGACTTGTCCTGAGCCTAGCCCTGAATCTCAAGGGCGACAAAATAGGCGAGGAAAGCAGTCAACCGCTTTGCAAGCACAGGACGACCTTGATCAGTATCTATCAGAGCCGCCGGTTGACAATATCGCATACAAAGTTGACCCAATTGCTTGGTGGAGGGACGTTGGTGTTGTATGCTTTCCTCGGCTGTCTTATATGGCTGTTGACTTCTTACTATCGCTTTGCCTACGACGGCATATTGTGGCCATGGCCCAGTGCCTTCGTTCCTGGAGTAAAGCTGGCATTTATCAACCGTCTCTTCCTTTTGGTCTTCTTGAAGGGGACAATTGGAGACAAGTTCTTCAATTAGTGGGCAAGATCGCTCTAGATAGGTTTGATCGATTCGATTTCTAACGGTAATCGATTGATCAGTCTTTCCAGTCGATCGATCCGATCGATTTCCAACCCTGCCTGACTGTCCCACTCAGCTGGCCCATCCTCATCGGGAATTCCTTCATTCCATTTCTTCCCAGAGGGCATACGCTCGAATTCAGGAGATGCTAATGTGCAGCTCCCCACCAGGTGTTAGACATTCGCTGTTCCTGAATCTTACAGGACTATTAAGTCGTTAAGGCACGGATTAGCTGAATCATTTCTAAGACGCTCGGGGGAGAGAGTACTGTAGAAGGGGAGGATTTGGTTAGTATCAACCAGTAATGGTTAGTTAGTGGGTTTACTCGTTGGTGATAGTACCCATTAGCAACAGTAATGGTTTCTAGAAGCAGTGACTATTTCTGTTACATATCACGATAGCCTGTATGAGGTGGGGTGGCCCGGCCACCATACCTCACCAAAAAGGACAGTCAAACACCTATCCTCGCAATGCCAAACCAGCCTACGTCCTTGGTACTCGCGTGACTGTTAAATGCCTGGCGGACTCGTTCTCTAATCTCTTTAGTGTTGGATATCTGAAATTGGGGGTTGATCACACCGGAGAGGTCAAGGCTGATACCCGGAAACTTTTGTTCATTTGCTTGTTGGCTCGGGCCGGGGTCTACAAGATGGAAACCTATCTGGCGCTCCTGTGTTACCCTGAGCTGCAATTGCGGCCCATGATGGACGATTCGTCCTGAATGTCTGTAACTCACTCTTGATGGCAGAAATTCCTTCTTTCAATATCTCGTTCTGACTCCTATCTGCGCTGCTATATTCCTGGAGCTCCTTTATCCGGTTTCCAAGCTCGTCAACCCTTTAGTTAGCCAACGCGTCTTAGCGTCGAAACCGCTCGACACAGCCATTGTACAACTTGAGATGCGGTCCAACACGTAGCGATACCTACTTTTGGAACGTAGAGACATGCCATTCACGTCACCCTCAAGCTCCAAAATCCGCCGTTGTCCCTCCGCTGCCAGAAGGAAAGACCTGATCAAGCCCACCACGTCCTCACGCTTCTCGAGCCCACCAGCGCCGATTCCTTGAACAAGCAGCAGCCGAGGTCTAGTTTCAGCTCGTCGAAGGAGAATACAATGAGATAGGAGAGCAAAAAAGATAAGATAGAATAGGCAACCCTGGAAATCGAAGCCTGCGCTTCGGAAGCTGAGTTAAGTGTCACCAATAACGCCATCGTGGCAAGCACATACGAAAGGCTCGGCATGCTTTGGTAATACAGCTGTCACACGGTCCTACAACGAACGGCTCCTCCACTGGAGACATCCAGTCAGATACGGCATCGTATTCTAGGAGCATTGTCCACAACAAAGGGTGATATTTCTTAGACGATAGCTGGCCATTACAATAGCTAATTCCTGTAGCTAAAGATGTAAGAGGACTCATTCGACAGCTGCGTGAACAAAAAGTAACTCGATACAATCAGTAGAACATCATTGGGCTTGAACATCTCTACGATCGAAATTGGACCAAGATATCGTATTTCCCGAACAGGAAAAAAAACCGCCAGGCCTTTTCTCTATTATGCTGGGCAGCCTTCGTTCTACGATCGTTGACAGTTTGCGAGATCACCGAAGCTCACTATTAACGACGATTGTGATGGAAGAGGAAGGTCGAAAGAAACGCTTTAACTGTCCAAGCAGATGAGTGAGAGAGCTGAGGCCGCTTTATCGCGACATCAAGATTTGCTGGATTTGTGGCAGCGTTGGGTCATCGGAGAGCCATTTCCCTTGTGAAACATCCTGGGACCGGAGACTGTTTCCGACGTGTATGTCTGTGATCAAGATGACTTCCTGTGTTCCAATTGTATTAGCTAAAGGGCCTCAGAAATAAAAGTGCTTCGTTTGACAATGTAAACGGATGCATGTGCACATACCATTCGCAGAGCGTTATCAGCCGCCTGTAAATCAGTGAAATGATTCGCATTCGGCCTCTGGCCCCGGAGTATCAAGTTCCTTGAATTCATCCATCGTAGTACCGCGTGCGCTCGAAGGTACGCTCGTTGGCATTGAAATCGCCGCACTGCAGAGTCGATGATGATGCTGTGAGAGAACTGTTAGCCTAGTGTCCAATTACTAAAATTTACCCTCAGTCCCATCATCGGACCATCGCTGTTGATATCTCCTCGGTTGAGAATTCTTTTTAGTTGAAGAAAAGGGACCTTACGACTGAAGCTGCGCCTTCTTGCCTTCCGCATCCTCGCTCG
>JAQGEP010000443.1:0-21899 GCA_028476805.1 Acrocalymma vagum
TACGACGGCTGACTGCACGGGCCACAAAGCCACTAAAATCTCAGTAATCGGCTGAATCAGCCACCCAGGGCCGGCCGTGGATATACTATTGATATCCAAAAAACTTTTCGTATAGAGCCCCTTGTCTTGCATGACGGATGTGGCGCTTTTTTTTTTTTTTGGCTGGCTTGCTTGTCTACTGAGTAGCTAACATGTTTGTCTAACAGAGAATTGCACTTTCTACACCGTAACCTGCACCACTAACTCTCCTCAATTTTCCTCAGCTGATAAGACTTCCCACTCCCTTCTATTTCATTCCATTCCATCCGAACGCTCTCTGCCAAACACGTGCAATGAACTCACCTAGACCGACATTTGCTGCGCTCGTGGTCCGGAGTGCCGAGCTCCCGGAAGCCGGAGTTCCCATCGAGCGAGTACCTAACAGCTGCATCTCGACTGAGGGCAAGTGACTCAACTCAACTCGAACCTCGTTTTTTTCCACGAGCTTCCGGATCCCGCGAAAAGGGCGTCCGTCCATCCCAGACAAGTCGCAGAGGGCACCAACCAAGACAGTCTCATTCTGGTTCTGGCTTGCCCTACTGATGATCTTTTACTGCATCTCGGCTCGGTCCTTCGGTTTTCGGTGGTGCGAATAAGCACTCCGCTCCACTCCGCGCCACTGCTCCTGCACCCCAAACAACACATCTTTCGCTTATGCAGCAAAACCCGCCCATGTCTCCTAAAAGTCAAAACTCGTCTGTCTGTTCTTCCGATCCCGTGCTGACATTGCAACGAATGGGATTTGACTTCTCCGGTGAGCAGATGGTAGTATAGGACAGTCTAGAGCCTTGTGCTTTCTTTGGCGTTCAGGCTTCCAGGCTGTCCGCTTGACTTGAAAGACTAGTCTGCTCGTGACGGGGAGAGATGACGTTTAGCCGGACCAAAACCATCGCGCTGACTTCTTATGGTTTATTCAGCATGGCTAGGTTGCTGATATCAGATGTATTTCGTAAAAGACGCGGTTATGTCAGGCCTCTTGCCCAAGCAGAAACAAGTATTCTTCCGCTGAGCTAAGGCGTAGCCATATAAAAGGCCATGTATCTGTCATAATAGTGGTCATAAACACTCGAATGGCTGTTTGTCCACTGCCAACATCATTTCCATGTGAAATCAGCCAGCACGTCATGACACGAGGATTCGCGACCTGTCAGTGTTGAGTAATTCCTGCACTCGCAACATCTTCTTCTGCGCCATGATGATGGGAATCGGATGCGGGAACAGCAGCACCAGCCATGTGCGCGTAGAAAACATGATCAAGCATCGTCGGATCCACGTGGCGTATGATTCATCCCGAGTCCGCGGCGGCCGTGACATGTTGATGGAGACGGGCGTTCGAGCTGCAGCTGCACCGACTAAACTGACCCAGTAGAGTACCCCGGCCATATCGTTCCAGACATTCTTCGTGGGGGTTTTGTCTAGAACTTCGTACAGTGCTTCGGTCAGTCGTGTTGTCAGCAGGTGGCCTCCCACGGGGGAATTGGTCAGTGATGCCGTGTCTGTGAGAATGGGATTCCGGCTTGGTTCTGCAGCAACTGAGAATGGCACGCGCATGATGATGGCTGCAGTATAGATCAATGCCGCTATGCGACAAGCCTCGTATAAGAAGTCCCCGGAAGTTGGAAGTCCTGGTGCATAGGCAGAGGGTAGCGCAGCAAGCCTAGCTCGGATTTCTCCCACTTTTCGATCATAGTCGGAGATGGATGATCCGATAGTTGTAAAGTCTTCACCTATTTCTACTTCAAAAACTTCGTTCAGTCTCGCATTGTGCGCTATGAACATGTCCGTCAAGTCGCGCATATCGCATAGGAGTGAATACGTGAAAGGTGAGCATCCAGGATCTTTGGTAATGGTCATAAAATCGCTACGGGGGCAGAACAGGGGTGATTCAGGAACGGCCACGGATTCCTTGAACGGTGCGTATCCCGATGGCTGCCAGTTCAGGAAGATTGGTAATGGAGTGGCCTCGCAGAAGATATCACAGTGATAGCAGGACCTGACTAGAATAAGTAGAGTCCACAAAGAATGTAGCGCTTGATCACGTACGCCGCTGAGACTTCAGCCAATATTCCTCCACCTCCCAAGTTTTCCATTCCTCCTCGCTGTACGATCAGTCTTGCAATTCCGGACTGGTGTATTCGCAATGTTTTTTCGTGGCAACTCCACATCTCTCCAGCCAACAGATGGATCATGACCATGAGTGTGGTATCTTGGAAACGAGTAATTGAATTCTGTAGTCGTTCATTGATGAAGCCTATTACTTCGCCCTTGACTAGGGAGGTTCGCTTGCTATCACCGGAGCAGCCAGCGTGCATATCTAGATACGTAGATGCTAAGATGACAGAGCTGAGAAGGATATGTGGGTGCGAAAGCATGGCTGGGAGCCATTTCAAAGATGTGGCAGGAGATACAAAGGCACGGTTACCTACACAGGTCAGTTTTCAGTTCACCAATGTGCTTGTCCATTAACATGGCCCAAGAAAATGCAAACCCGGCTATAAGTAATTGTTTACAACGTTACAAACACCTTTCACGCCTACAACTTACATTTTCGCACTAGCCAAAGCGTGTTTACTCCAGGACTCCGAAATTGGGGAATAACAAAGAACGGGTCTACGCCATCACCTATGCGGTGGGCATTGGCCAGCCTGGAGACGATCAGACGGATCTGGTTTTCCTCGTGTGCATCACTTTCCTCAAATTCAATGACTTTTTTCGCCGCAGCATTCAGTGGCACAACGGAGTGTGACCTACTGTATCGCGAGGCGGCCCAAGCGTCCGCGTCCTTGGACGAGTCGCGGCGATTGAGATCCCACCACGCTTCTAGAGTTGATGAATATATGTGCTGGTTGTCCTGGGTCTCGTCCATCATTTGGGACATGAGATCAGAACCAGACACGTTGTATGACCCTTGGATGTTCATGATGGGCGTCATGCGCTCTGAAACTGGTATGGTCCCCTCATCGGCAGCAAAAGTTACGCCAGTTCCCTTACTCTTTCGTCTCTGCTGTTCTGCCTTGTACCGGTAATCGGCCATTGCGTGCGATCGCACACTTCGCTTTGCCTTTTCATTTTTGAACTGCGAAGGGTCGGTCGCGGTGAGGAACTGGAGCTGCGGGGGACCATCGCGTTTACGGGCCTTTCGCCGTGCTCGAGCCTGGGCCTGAGCTTGATCGCTTGTGGAGGACGGGTTTGGGGGAGTTGTTCCTAGGAGAGAGGCCGTCAGTCGCTGCGGGAGAGGGACACAGCAAAGGAGTGGGCGCTCTCGTACCTTCGCCTTCTTCTACGACACGCGGAGCCATGGCAGGCTATGGTCGGTGGTGGTGTTGGGGATGGTGTTGCGGTGGTTCTCGGTAAAAGCACAGGCGAAATGTGGGATGGTATCAAGCGAAGCTGGGGCGATGGAGGGCGTTTCAAGCCAACTGCTTGGGGTTTCGTGTAGGAATATTGGAACAATTAAAGGCGCAGTGCATCCAAGAAGAACGATGCCTTGAGAAAACCTCCAACCGTCAGCTACTGCATACTAATGTCTTCCTCCTTTGCTTCTGGAGCTCATTCCCTGCTAGCGCCTTACTCCGCATTCACTTAAGCATGTCAATACAGTGGAGAGATATCAGCTCTACTAAACTCGATCGTCAGCAAGCAATTAGCTCTCGCCCTGGGCTAGACCCCGTAGCATGGATGCTGATGGACGTGAGTCAGCAGCACACAGAAATAGCAGTACAAGCATTGATGAGTGTGCGGGGTTGCCACCATAGGCAGCATTAGATGTTTCCATTGCAAGGCAATATGAAAGGAAATGCAAATGCAAATGCACAATCATGTCCATCTCCCGGCGCTCCTCGGTAATCTCGGTTGTCGTCAAATGTTGATTGGCCGTTCGCTTATGAAATTACCCCTCTCCACCTCTACTGAGGTGGTAGTGGTAGTGGTAGCTGAAGACCTCTAGGGCCTTCTTGTAATGCCAGCCAGTCCTGGCGAAACACCGATTGCTTATTGGTAAACGAATCCATACCATACCACCTAATCAAGCTCATAATCGGCAAAGCTTGGGACTGTAGATCCGATTGTCGACCAGACTACAGATTCCAATGCTCTCACCAGCCCTTCCAACACCTCACCTCACATATACGGAAGCGGGACCCCAAACTTCTGATAGCAGAAATACTTCATCGTCACCCTCCTCCCCTGTCCCCTCTGCGCCTCCCCATGAGCCTCCACAAAGTCTGCAAGAAACCCACTCCTACTAACAGGATCCTTCACCCGTCTAAGACAACCCGCCGCCCACCCGGTCTCCTCCTCACGGAAACTCTCCAGCGCATACACAAACAGCGGTCTGACATACGCGGGACTAATCGTACCTTCAGAAATAGCATTCCAATCCCCTTCGATAATGTCCCAGATCTCTTGTTTTGCGTGAAGGGCAGCGGGTGTCGGAGACGGAGGATCTCCTAGTATTCGACCGATAACAATAGTTCCCGTGTGAAACGCCGCAATACAGGCACCAGCCAGCGCAACAAGAGGGTTTGCAATCGTAGACCCTAGATTCTGACAGAGTTTCTCTGGCGTCAAACGCAATGGAGCTGGTCGATTGTCCCACAGACGACGCATGTGTGCTGTTATCCCCGCTGCGATGTCGCTGACTTCTGCTTGGTCTTCCGGTGTGTTTCGCTGTCGCCGGTAATGCGTCATGTCTACTACGCGCTTTGAGAGTTTTTGCACTTCGAGGTAGAATGCGAAGATGGGGGTGCTGAGCATGTCGTAGAGTGCGTTTTCGGGGTGGGTGTCTTGGTCGAGGTGTGAGAGGTTGGGTATGTCTTTGATGTGGGTGTATAGCAGGTTGCACAGGGGTTGGGCGAATAGACCGATACTTCCTGGTCGTTGGGTGGAGGTGTTTAATAGTAGTAGCCAAGCGCAAAGTCGTAGGGCTATGGGCGATATTTGGTTGTTTATTAGCCAGTGCTTGAGTTTCGTTACGAAGTCTCCACTCAGGGGACCGAAGACAGAGACATCCTCGTTTGATAAAGTAGCAACGCATAAACAGAAAAGAAATGCAGTGATCAGGATAATGTCGATATCAGCAGTGTCGTCGTCGAGTTGGGCTTCGAAGCCGTTGATGGCGGTTTGAAAGACTGACATTGCATGAGCAATTGGTAGACGGTCTACCTGCGCTCTATATATAACCTGGACAGCTAATATCGAGATAGCCATCGTGTTCTGTCGCAAGGCTATTTGAGCAACGTAGGCTTTGACTCTAGTCCAATTCAATTGGTCGAAGGGCGCAATGAACGGGCAGTCCACGTCGTTGATGAAGTATGTGAATGAAGATGGGGTGAGTTCTTCGGATGCCGCTAACCAATCCATGGTCGTACTGAAATAAATGAGCTGCGATGCTCGGTGGTATCGATCGGATGGCGTCTCGACGGTGGTGGCATCGTCGTTTTGATAGAGTATGTCGGACGTGTGATGATTGAGCGATTCCTCGTTCCCTTCAACAGGAGCTGAAGCTACCTCGTCTGGCAGCACACTATCATTTGTAAACGTCTGAGTCTCATGATTTTGGGGCTCATGGTGAGTTTTGAGCGTAGGTGGTGGCTCATCAATTGGATATTGACTACCATATGCATCCCTAGACTGTTCGACAGTACTGTCAGCATTCCTCAGTTGGTGGTCCGAATGCTCTTGCTCTGAAACTCGTGGGGTTGAAGCTTGTCTCCATTTTCCCGGAGCTCTGTAGACGCAGGTTTTTAATCTGGTGCAGTTCCGACAGCTTGGCTGCTGCTCATCGCATTTTACTTTCCTAACTCGACAGACGAGACATCCGGTACGAACTCGACCTTTATAGTAGGGATTGAGATTAGGTAATGCCGTCTGGTGTTGTGAGCTTGAAGCGGTGGCAATGTTAGCAGGGCTTTGAGGATCCATGAGTGTGTGCCTAGAATAGGTATGATGGAAAGACAGCAAGTTAACACAAAAGAAGCAAGCTTCTAGCGGGGTTAGAGAAACCTCGGCAGGGTAAGCAACACACTAACCATGGAGCAGGCTAGGTAATATATTATCTTTTGGCCAATAGGCCTTTTTGATTCAACTACGTAGTTGAATTTGGAATAAAGCCGACTCTCAACTTCATAGGCAAGAAACCTCATATTTTGTTGTCCCGAAACCGTTTAGTGATATATTTCTCTCGTACAAAGCAGTATAACATTGGTCGAAGAACAATGTACCTCTGTGGCATCGCGATATCAATAGTTCTCTTCACAACCATCGGCGGTATGGGAGTCTCACTTCATACCTCGCCATCGTTGGCGCTCTGCTGGGCTATCGGCGCACTACTTATGACGGATGCATTCGTGGCCAATGCTCTGGTACTACCTGTTACTTTTTCATTGGTTTCTGATATCCCGTCTTCGCTCCTCCAAAGCAAATCCGTTGTCGTTGCCAGGAATTCCTATGCAGCTGTCAACATCGTTGCTGGCACTATTACACCATTTATGCTTAATCCTTCTGCATGGAATTGGGGTGCAATCACTGGATTTTTCTGGGGTGGAGTATGCGTTCTCGGTTTCCTATTCACTTATTTCATGGTTCCAGAACCCAAGGGGAGAACAATTGCGGAGATGGACATTTTGTTCGAGAAGAAGGTCCCCGCTCGGAAGTTTAAGGAGACCAATGTTACATAGTCTCTCGCATATCGAATATCGTGTTCAGGCCTAGGTCTTCGCAAGAAGCTAATATCCTAAGGCTTACGGCTCCTTCTTTCATATTCGAATCCCACATCGACTAAGATGTGAAATGTGAAGAGAAAGTGTATTCGGAATGCGCGATATGACGATTCCACGCGCGTGGAATATGAACTTTTACGTGCAAGCCGTGTTATGGAAACAAAGTCGAATTCTTATACCCATGCCCATGCTCATGTCTGTCCCATGTCCATATGCATATTCATATTCATACAATCCGTTATTCATGCGTGATCCAAACCAGTGTAATCCGGTTTGATTTCGCCCAGTACAATCCCGTTCCTCTCCGACGCCCAACTCCTGCCATCTAAACACAGACCGTTACCTATTATATGCCCATGCCATGCTATGCCATGCCAATCCAAAATGCATCCTATATCTATGCATGTACCATCCCGTTCGCACCCAACTTCGTCTCTAATTCAATTCATCAATCACTCCCCATAATCTCCAAGGCCCGACAAACCCCAATCCAGCCGTCCCTCATCGCCTCCCAGACCGTACGAATCTTCTCCTCCTCCATGCCATCCCTCTTGCGCTCTCGACGCTCCTGCGCATCGCCCGTGCCGTCCGCGAGGTTGACATTCGGGGACAGCTGTCGATCTTTGCTGCTCTTACGCGCGTGGTTCAGCAGCGTACTTGTCTTGAGGCCTTTGCCGTCGAGCTCGCCTTTGACTTCCCAGCCGTGTCGGACGCGGCCGTGGATGGTTGCGGGTGTAATGGGCGTGGAGTCCAAAAGAGCGTGCCAACGCGCAAGGTACATGCCTGGGCCATGGGTTGAGCCTTGGTGGTGGGATGATTGCATAATGGTTTTCAGGCGCGACTGGGAGGTTTTTTTGAGGTTCTTGAGGTGAGCTTCGTGTTGGTCAAGAAGACCCTTGAGCTCGTTCTGCTTCTCCTGAGAGAGACTGAAGAACAATGAATGCAATGGACCAGTCATGTTACCTGCACCGCCTTCGCCCTTTTCTTCGGCAGCTCTCGCCGCTTCATCGACCCTGAATTCTGCGAATATCTGTTTGCAGTATTCCCGATACTGATTCGCGAGATCTGGAGCGTTCTTGCAGACCTGGTGTAAAAACTTGTGTGCTGAAGGAATGTGTCTCCGAGCTAGCTGGACAAAGTCTTCAACTGTAGGAGCAGCGCCGGCATCCGCGTCCGTCACACTAGCCGGATTGTTTGCTGGCGAGCTGCTGCGACTTGTGCCACGTGAATTTGGCCGGCTGCCATTCTTCTTTTTAGGCTTCGAAACCTTGATCAGATCGGTAAGGAATTCCTCTGCGTCACCCACTGTCCCAGAAAGATCGACTGCATTGTGAATACCGCGGATGACTGGGTCAAAGGCCGACACCAGGTCTCGGATGGCCGAAGTAAGGAGGTCGGGCTGCAGCTTGCACACGATCTTGGTCAACTCCTCGCGATCGCGGATGGAAAGATATGTGCTGAAAAACTCCATAGCGATGTCGTGTTGGTGCTCGGTTAGAGATTCGGTGTCCACGGGCGGGTCTGCTGTTTCCAGAATGACCGCCATAATAGACTTGGACTCTTGAATGGAAATGTTGCGAGCTGCTTCATGTCTATCCCTTGTTCCGTAAACGAATGCTTTGATGGCTTTGAAAACTTTCTTCTCCGGAGCGTCCCGTGATGATTCTAGCTTCTGCACTCTCTTCTGGAATTCTGCGCTATCCCATGCCATGACTGTGGATATAATCTGCTGCATAAGGTTCATGCCGTCATTTTGGTTATTCGTAAGACCAATCCAATTGGTCACAGCGGTTACGGAAAGCTTCGCAAGGACCAGCCTGACCATGCCATTGATCATGGTTGCAGCATTGCCGACTCGAAGGGTCTGTTTGACGACGTAGTAAGGAATTAGGCGGTGCACGTTCTCTAGAAGCCGGAGAAGATATTGGCCATCTGGGGACATGACAAAGGTATGGTGGAGGAAAGATGCGATGCTTGACTCATTAGGAACCACTCGTCAACTGGATTCTCACAACTCACTTGAGTAGAATGTACTCGTGCATGGCCTTGACCAGGCTGGTGTGGTCCTCGAGCTTTCCCGTAGCGGCAATCTGCTCAATCATTTGGTCCAGCAATTCGCCGTAGATAATCTCGCGCATACCGTCGTCCCACGCCTGCAAGACATGTTCCGGGTTGCTAGTGTCGTAATCTTGTCTCGGCTCCTGGTTTTTAGGTCGTACGGGGTAACCTCCTAGCATTCCTCTTGCTACGTACTCGAGCAGACTGCTAATCGCCGTAGCTAGCGCCTTACGAGCTCCAATCGCGCCTTTGTCATAACTCTCGCTTAGCTCGGCTTCTCCGAGCTTTGCAACCAGCAAGCGGACCTTGTCCTGCCAGAAATCCAGACCGATAGAATTCAAACCGGGGAGCGGCAAAACAAACTTGTTCAGCATGTTTTGCAGCAGCGGTGAGGTGGACTGGACGCCGTCGGGCTTGCGAAAGGGGAAGCCATACTGGTCGATGGCGGCGGGGTACTTGAAGGCTTCAATTTCCGAGTAGAGCTGGTGGTGGATCAGGATGTCGAAAAGGGCATGGGTTTGCGCGGGCGAGAGGGTTGCCGACGACATTCTGGCGGGTGCATGGCGGAAGGGGAGGAAAGAAGCAGCGCGCGGTGAGAGGAGCAGGGGATGATATATTTACGACGCGGGACGCGGATGGTGGAGTCTAGGTTGGTCAGTAAAGGTCCGACAGCCCAGGCGGGAGTGACGTAATCGTGTGGCTTGACGATGTGGCGATGTGGCCAACTTTCGATTTACCCTACACGACCATGTTGCATTGCTTTGTCCAAACAGGGCAAAACTCTGGCGAACCAATCTCAAAAACGGTCGTTCTTTTAAGATCCCTGGAATACTACCTAGTATCCAGGCTTCAGGCCCTATATACGTGGCTCTGCAGGGACCGACAATGATAAAGCTGAATACAATTAAGCCCAAGGCACCAAACTTCATATGCGTACACTAGGCAAATCTAAAACACCTACTAACTCTTCTCCAGGCGACAAAGCTCTTCAAACACTGTTTTCGTCGCCCTTGCTTGTAAGCAGTTGTCAGCTTTTACCAGGCTGGTTGGACTGGTCCAGACCGTCTGCGCTGACGGCGAAATCCGACAAGGGCGAAGCCTGCTGTTGAATTAGATAGACACACTAGCACCAATGATTGCGACCATCATAGAAAAGAAGATGTAGACTATACGAATTTTTTGGATGGGATTCCTGTCAGTGTCACAAGGACTCTCCTTGATTTTGATATACACCTGTCGTTTCATTGGTCCAGTTATTCCTCGACCTAGTTCTTCTTCCATTCATCTCTAGTCGCCATGAATCTCACTCCTTTGCACACCAATTATTCTCGACCCCAAGTAGTCACCCCTGTTCACGCTCTCCGTTTCTGGCATCATGTGTCCCTCCCCTCGCCATCACTCTCGGTCCCAATTATAACCATCGTCCTCAATCTCCAAGTTTAAGAACTTATCATACCAGTCAAGCCCCTTGTTCTCCGGCATCTCCACTGCCTCTTCCATGCCAAACTCCCTATAGTTTCGCTCCAGCCATCTCGCCATGTTGTTCCCATTGAAAATCTTGACATTCTCTGCATTCTTGTTCCACATGTCGCAGTGCACCATCAAGAGCAATTTTTTCAATTCATCCGCCCTGTCCGCAGTCCGCATCCATGAATTTATCTCCTTCAAAGCAGCTTTCTTTCCGTCGGTCTGTTCGCCGATGGAACATTTCGAAGCTGTGCAGTATACGCTAGAGATAAATGCGGCCAAGAGTTCTTGTTTCTGGAAGAATGGCGAGGTGCTCGATTCACTAATGGGCGTTGATGAAACTCGGGATCCAGTGATTTGACGCCACAGCCTTTCCATCTCCCTGGGCAGAAGTGAACGATATGTGATGATATCCATGATGTGCTTTTCTACCTGTTGAACTGCACTCTTCATGCCGAAGACTTGAAAATCGGAATAATGATCACACAAGTCGGGGATTCGGTACTGCATGGTGCACACAGCGGCCAGGTCGTCAGCGCTTGCCTCCTTGTTTCTCGCGAGCTTCACAGCCCTCTGGACGTCTTCCAAGATCTTGGTCTGCTCACTTGAATCAAGAATGGCCACGCCATTCTTGTCCAACAGGTCTGGGAGCTTCGGCGCAAAGCGCGTCGCCTCGGAGATGGTGATGTCGGTGCTGCCCGTGAGCGGAGACCCGGCGAGAACCCAGCGGAGAACAGAGGCGCTGCTTTCGTTAGCAATTGGAGTCCTGTCGCTTGTTGCTTTGCAGTGGATAGTGGCCCTCTTGGTGTTGCGGACGCGGCTCGCTTCTTGATCGAAAAATGCGTTTCGGCGAGGAGTGGGTGCCGCAAGGTTCGACATGGTGGCGTGATCAGGTCGAGGAGGAAGCTGGTTCTGCTAGTTTTCAGTTATTAGCATGATACTATGAGTTAAATGAAGATTGATTGTAGACTAGACGAAGTTATAAATCAATGTCCTTACTGAGGCTTTGCGGGTTTTGGAGGAGGTTGGAGGCTGTTGAAGTCTGTCAGTAGAGCTCTTTTCAAATCCTTGACAGTCGCTGGAAGCAAGCAATGACGATGGGTCGAGACAAAGTTGTCTTGAAAAAAAAAGTTTTGTCGTCGCTGAAGTTTACTTTCAGGGTGGGGAAAGGGAAAAGGTGAAAGGGCGGCGGGCAGGCAACCTAGTTTGCGGTCTCGCGGTGAATATAGATCGCGTGACTCAGGCCATTGATAAGAGCAAAGGCTCTTCGTTTCTTTCGTGGTGAATTGGGTTTTCGTTATTGTAAGTGAAGCATTATGGCACCAACAGTGCCATGTCCCTGGTTAGTTGTTTTTTCGTTGCTAATTTTTCACCATCTGCAAGTATAGGCATAAAATGATTTTGTTGAAAGTTCTATGTTATTTTTTATTGAGCTCGTGTAGTTAGATGTATGTGCTGATTAAGGTGTTGGTAGTGAATGCCTTGAACGCTTCGCAGCTGCTTAGCATCCCAGGCAATGCTTTATTCTTCACGAAAAAAGCATTTGTAGGGAAATCCTCATATAAAGAACACAGCCGGTCCAAGAATCAAGTGGCCTTAAGTTTTGAATTATATGGAAAGTGCATGCAATATTCCATGATGTGCCTCAAAAACTTAGTTTGGTGGTCGAAGTATGAGGTCGGGTACACCTTCCCTCTCGGCAAGCGACCCTTCAAATCCCGATTAGCGTCATCTCGTAGAAACCACACACCAAATCCCATTCTACCCAGTTCAGTTCAAACATCATCAAACCCAGCATCAAACGAGCAACTCCGTTTGCTACACTAATGTCATAATGTCAGATATCTCACAAGATCCTAACAACCTCCGCATCCGCAGAGCGCTTCGGCCCGCACATCCAGATGGTCCCCCAGTTCCACCAAAATCTACAGGTATATCGCGAACAAGCAAGCCTCAACCACTATCTGTCAAACAATACAAAGCCTTACCACCAACTCCATCACCAAAGCTATCTGCAGCGCATCTAAAGACAAAAAAGCTACCCCCAAAGCCTTTACCAGAACCTCCGCAGACTCAAATTCAGACAACGAATCTGAATCGCACAATAGTCTGGGTAATAGGGTTTTGTGTGTGGTTTTTGCTGATTGTGGTGCTGCTACCTGTTATTACGGAGAAAGACGCTATGCCGGGGGTAAATGGCTTTCTGAAAAGGTGGTTTTGTAGAGGGGTTGGGGTTGCTTGTGGGGCGTGGGGTGGGAATGGGAGATGAGGACTCTTGGAGTTTCGATACAGCAAACGCCGAATATTTCTGGACAATTTCTAAAATTCCTGTAATATTGATTCATCGATATGGAAGCCACTCGACCCTTTCGTCGACTAGGAGATTATGGTTTGGTGTTGCCTCAGTCCGCTAGTACGATGTACTCTCCCTCTCCGGCAATTTTAGGGCAACCCTCGGCTTCAGTTGGTAAATCTTCACACCCTCGGAATCTCTTCGAAAAACATTGCAACAACGCGTCAAACGGAAAGAGTCATGTATTGTGTACAGTATCGCTAATCCCAAATCTACAACTTCGAATCTTTGGCCGTCGCATCCACCAATGTCTTCCTGCCGCCAAACCCAAATAGGTACGCGGCAACCTTGCGCATCTGGATCTCCTCGCTACCCTCGGTAATTCTGTACCTTCGATGGTGCCTCCAGATGTGCTCAAAGGGGAAGTGTCGTGAGTATCCGTTCCCCCCGTGGACTTGGATAGCGCGGTCGGCGGCCTCACAGCAGAGCCTGTTGGCCCAGTAATTGCACATGGAGACTTTGTCGCCAATCCTCTTCTCGACCTCGACGTGGGGCATGGAGTCCATTTCGAGTGCGGTCTTGCGGATCAATTGTCGGAGCATTTCACATTGGGTGTGAAGCTCAACCAGCGGGAATTGAATGGCTTGATTGTGGGAGAGAGGGTTTCCGAATGGCGCGCGGCGGTTGGCGTATTCGACGGATTGTTGGACGCAGTATACGGCGGCGCCGAGCGAGGAGGCAGCTTGTCGGATGCGATTCTCGTGGACGAAGGCTTGGGCTACGCCGAGGCCGTTGTGAATGGGGCCTAGGATGGCGGATTCGGGGACCCAGACGTTCTTGATAGAAACCGTGGCGTGGTCTGTTGGCATGTTGAGAGTCCTGTTGCTGATGAGTATGTTTTTTATGATGAAGGCTTTGGATACATACCATTCATACGATTCCGCCTTCAAACCAGGCGAGTCTCTAGGGACAATGAAGCACGAAATACCCTTCACCTGGCCATCCTTACCCTGCGTCCTCGCAAAAATAAAGCAATGAGTCGCATGATGCATACCCGTCTGCCACCTCTTCGCCCCATTGATCAACCACCCCTTAACACCGCTCCTCGTCTCAGGCACCGCATGCGTCTCCATATGCGTAGCATCTGACCCATGCCCCGGCTCCGTCAACCCAAAAGTAATCCTGACCTTCCCCGCCAACCGCCCTCTAATCAACTCCTCCTTCTGCTGCTCATTCCCGAAATTCATAAGCATGACGACATCAGGAAAATTGCCAACCATGGAATGTTCATTCTGCAAATCGTTGAATAGCCCAAGTCCCTTTGCAGCGAGATGTTCACGGATCACAGCCATCCAAAGGTTACTCCCACGGCCGTCTTCACTATTCTGTCCGCCATACTGCTTTGGCAGGGATAGTCTATAGAACCCGGCTTCGTCAGCGAGTTTCTTGGATTCCACCAGCAGGGCTTCCCATTCTGGTCGCGGGAGGCCGCCGTTGTCCCAGTCGGTGCGCGAGTGCTCGCGCTGGTGGTCGAAGAACCGGTTGTTGTCGTTGCGGTGTTGCAGCGGGAGTATCTTGTCTTCGATGAATTTGTCCAGCGAGGCGATGTAGGCTTGGAGGTCTGCTGGGATGGAGAAGGACATGTTGTCTGAGGCCATTTTTATTTTTCGTTTGGAGATTTTGATAACTCGTGGTGAGAGATAGATCCCAGGTATAATGTCGGCGTGCGTGCGTACTTGGAGTTGTAGTAGGTGTGGATCAATTGACCGCCTTTTTTCCCTTTTTTAATTTTTTTTACCGTGGTGAAGGTGGTCCCCGAGTGTCCTAGGTCGTCGTCTGGGCACTGCTCAGATATATTTGTGTCTTCGGTTCACACATGCTGATGACTCGCTGGGGCTCGGTCGCGGAGACGTTCCTGGTCAGATTGGTGGCTTGAGCTTGGGGGTTGCGGGGAAGGGTGGCCAAGCGTTTTGTGTCCGGGACCTCGGTATGGTGCGGGATCTACGACGCATGGTTTCGGCATGGCTTGGTTAGTTGTATTTCTTATTTTGTAGGGTGATAAGGGTAGGATTGTTGGGGTTAGGATCAATCGAAGTAGCTGAACAGATTTTGTGTATGTTTGTTTCTGCGATGCTGAATTTTGTTTGTTTGACGGTGAGCACACTGAATGCGCCAGAAATCACCCTTTATGTTTGGCGATTCAATGATGAAGTCTCCAGATTTCAGGTCTGAGGGATTTGCTCATCGACTTTGTTTATCTCTGGGATCCAGTTGTGAATCCGCGCTGCTACTTAAAATAAAATTGGCTATAAAAATTAGAATAACCAGTCAAATACAGTGCATTTAGTAGGCACCTATTTGTATGCATCTATTCATTCACAAAGTTTTGCTCATCAAATCTGCCCTTTCCAGGCTTCATACAGATCCTCCACGGATATAGGGTCATATTATCCCAAACCCATCGGATCAATATTACATCACCAACATGAGCTGTTAAAATCCAGAGAACAACGCAAACGGACAGAAATACCGCCAGCTCTACTACCTTGATGTTTTTCCATCCCGGAGCTGGAGACAGAATCTTCCTATCAACACTTACTCCATATTCCGCTAATATATTTTGCGTTTGCGCGGAATGCCTAAGCCCCTGAGCCATACCGAGAATAGTGAACTGCAGGAGCGCGAGTTGTATGTCCATCATCTTCTTTACTTCCACCTTCCATTGTTGGGAGTCAAGTTTACCCCCAGTGTAGGAGACGATTTGTCGGGAAGCGTTGAGGTGCATTGCAACATTGCGGTCCAGCCTGCGGAAGTAATTCATTGCAACATACGCCAGGTTCAAGATATGCAGACTTGAGGACACATCAGGTCTTTGCAAAAGAATCTTTTCCAATTTCGAATCATTTTGATAGAATGTTTGCCATTCGATGTCTGGAAGGCTAGGATGGCGGATATTCATGGTGTTTGCGCAGCCCAAAACAGTCGAGTGCTGATGAGGATATTCATACCAAGGAACATCGTTCACTGTCCTCGAAGCAATGGCTGGAAAGATGGGATCGTCATTCGCCGCCTCGTATACTATGTTGACTGGTCGAATGAAATACAACGTCACGCTACCTCCTGGTACTTCTAATTCGGGAATCAGTGAATATCGAGGTTTGTCGACTACATTACCTCTGAACTCTCTAAAATATAAGTGAGTAAATGCTAATAGATTCAGATAGGAGGCCCGCAAAGTTTTTCTACTCACATAGCTGAATATTTCGAGGTTGAACCATAACTGGGATTCATTGGTTTTGGCACTACTTCTTCGTGAGTCCAGTTACTCCCCCCTTCATAAAATTCACCATAAAAATACTCGACACGGCGCGACCCCTGATCACCTGTCTCCATTGATCGAACAAAGCGTTCATCAGTTGCTAAAGGAGCGCAAGTTTTGCGAATTCGAAATTGGCACGTATGCCTATCGTTGATACCGAGGACACTAGCGTCAACAAATCCGGTGTCGAGGTCGTATGCAGGGACGGAACATATTGAACTGCCAAATGGACAGATAGCATTATGTGTCTCCCTATAATCAATCCGATTTCGACTAAAAAGTAGACACTTCTCTTTCCGCGCATTTTGTTTGTAGCATTCATCGGCATATGCCGTAGACATGGACATCAACTTATTATATACGAAATCCTCCATGTTTGTACCGAATATGGTGACACCTTCGTGTAGGGTAATGGATGGTATAGAAGGTAGATCTTTGGGTAAGTATAGCTCAAATGCGGTTTTATTCTGAAACCACACGCCGGAAAGGGGATTTGTTGAACGGGCTAGGTTAGATCCAATGATCTGATTGGCATACAATACAATCAATTGGGTTCCGAAGAAGAAAGTCAGAAAAACAAAAGCAATGACAAATAAGATGGTGGTTGTCATGCGGTCGCTTTGGAACCTGTTGCACATTCCCGACAGTCCGCTGGATATGTTGAGACATGGTCGAGCAGATGAGCTCGGGAGCTTGATGCTTGGGACGCAAATATAGTCCCGCAAAATACGAAGGAACACTCTTTCTGGTGCAACATCTTTTGAAAGTGCTTCGCCAACATTCTCCAAGGCGTTATCCAATTCAACTGAAGACTGCTCGTCGCGTGCTTTGCATTTCATTGACACCAACTTTGGGAGAACGATCAATTTTAGAATTAATACGGCTCTCGGGAGGCTTAGAGTCAGTGCTATGGCCACCATAATCGAAACCATAACAGCTGTATCTTCTTTTACGAGAACAAAGAGCTCTACCGGTACACGTCAGCTTCAGCCTCTATGTAAATGTCGGTCTTGTCAACTCACCGCCCGAAGCATGCTCTCTCCAAAGCCCTGCGACCACATTCTCATGGTTGGCGGGATCCAGCATTATGACGTCTTCATTTCCCATGGTTGTCATAGAGACAAAATACCTATTCGAATCGTTTGTGTTGAGTCTTCTGTATAGTCGACATTGAGAGCTGTTAAACTAGACAGACTGGTCAAAAGCTTCATAGTCTGCCAGTCGAGGTTATCCGTTCATATAAGTACTTATCATCCGCTTTCACTCTATTATTGTGCAACCCAACGCATAGTACAGGCCGCCAATTTATCCTGACAAATAAACACCAATCAAAGGCGCCCCCCAACACAATACCCTGTGATATCTCACACTGATTCTAGCCCCCGCGTTAATATGTTGTTAATCATTTTGTCTGGGTACATGGATGGTTTCGGCGCGGAAGGAATGCACATTCATAAGGAGGACCTGAGTTGAAATCCGGACTGCAGGACAGGTATAGGCTGCGAATGGTCGATTTAACCAGCTGGAAAATCCCTAAGCTGCTGTATCACTGCCGGAATTCTCTCTTATTGTGTATAGTACGGTTTATATTCACAAACTTACTCTGGATGATATACGATGTTTCGTGAATTTTACGATGACGATTTACCAAGCCCACATGTAAGCAGAGATTACGTGTTTCTCGCAAGTATTGATGACAGCCAAGCAGACCCAGGACGTACATTATATGCATGAAGAGGGAAGAACAGCCCCAGCCATGTCTTGTCGACATGCAATTTAGCTGATTTATTGGAATTGATTATCATCCCAGGACTCGAAGAGCCCACTAAAGCCTCCTTGGGGACATTCGGGACGTGCTAAGCTACTTGTAAACTACAAAGGCGATAGGAAAGAAAGTATTTCTAACGTAGGCAGCTAGTATTGGCGGTATTTACCGCCGCTCCCTCTATACAGAGCAAAGGGCAAATGTGGTCGTGTACACCTGTTAGTGCAGCGCGTCGACATGCAAGTGAACTCCCGGAGAATACATCTCGGGGTATTGAACCATGCCGTTGCGCCGAAAATGGAGCTTTGGCAGATTCCTGCTTTAAATGAAGACGCTTATACCGGTGAAGAATAGCCCCCAAAATGATGCGTGTCTGACTTGCGGAAACTTTTCCTGGTCCCAAACAGGTACGATAATAATTCCATCCTTCTAAATTCTTTAGACTGGGGTAGGAAACATTATATACTCACGAAATGGAAAATAACTACTAACGTACCCCCCGGGGCGCCGGAAAACCCTTTGTGCCGGAAAAAGATTATTTGATGTATATGTAAAATATCCACCCGCATGCAATGATGGCATAAGTACTATAATATTATTCTTTCGAGGATTTGCCCCAGAAATCTGGTTGCCACATGAAAAAATACATTGCTCTTGACCATGTTGTCGACAATTCTTCTCCGAGCATACAGAACTGCATGAGCTTTACCCCCCTGTTACACAACGACTTTCTGTAAGACTTTTATTTTCGGAGTGCTAAAATGAAATTTTGTTGACTTGAAAAGACTATTTTGAAATTTAAAAGCTCATAGACCTCCTTAGCATTCAGTCCGGATTTTTCCGCATGAAGACATCGATAGTTTGCCTTAGCATGAGGGTTTAGCGCGCTTACGTTAGCCGCATAATTCATTAATGCCAAGCTGGGGGGCGTCAAGTGTGTGGCTGTGAGAGTGTTTGGATTATGTCATTACTTCCTTGACCTAACCCACTCAACCTGCCATAGTTCATACTATCTGGGTCCTTGCTACTCCCAAGCCTTTGCCAAATCGCGTTAATACTTTAGCATCTAGTGTAGGTAATAAATCCAACTCTCGAACAGAAAGTTGCTATGTTTTTGAGATCACGTGATCACCGCACGTCGTCCTAAGAACGCCAGCTGCACATGAGAGTAGAAGGCAGCCACCAGGCTGAGGAGACGACATGATGGACACGCATGTATCCTTACAGGAACAAGAGACTTGTATGTCACGATAGCTCGTTACTATAAATATCACCTTTTCATTATTTTCAAGGATGGCATCGAGCCACAAGCATACTTGTGCCGACTATCACGTCGCGTGGGTCTGCCCGCTCACGGACGTCGAGCTGCTGCCCGCGCGGCTGATGCTGGACGAGGAGCATCCTACGCCGCCATATGATACGCACTACGACGAGAACACGTATATCTGCGGCACGATTAATGGCCATGCCGTTGTCCTCGCTACCCTTCCACAGGGTGCGACTGGCAATATAAACGCTGGACGGCTGACAGGATCCATGTTCAAGACTTTCCCCAATATCAGAATGGCCGTCCTCGTCGGCATCGGAGGCGGCATCCCTCGTTTAGCACCATCCGAGGATCCGCTCGACGACATCCATCTTGGTGACGTCGTGGTTGGGTGGCCCGGTGATGGGAAGCCAGCGTGCGTCTACCACGACCGGGGCAGGTCGAAGGCTGGCGGCCATTTCGAACTAGTTGGCACGATGCAGAACCCAGATTGGAGATTATTGCAGGCGCTCAGCATTCTCGCATCTGATCAAGAGATGGGTAAAACAATCTTTGCTAACCAACTTAAGCGGCTGCAGAAGAATAAGAAGTTCGCTCTGAAGTTTGCTCGTCCCGACCTTGAATGCGACCGGCTTTTTAAGGCTACATATCATCACATTGGAGAGAACGAATCTGACTGCACAGTATGCGACTACGAAGAGCTCGTTCAGCGACCCCGGCGGAGCGCGGACAACGCGCACGAGGTCGTCTTCCATCGAGGGAGGATCGCGACCGGCAACGCAGTCATCCAGGATGGCGAGCTAAGAGACGAGATCGGCGCCAAATGCGATGGGGCGCTGTGCGTGGAGATGGAAGCCGCTGGCGTTGACATCAACAGACGATGCCTGGTCATCCGCGGCATCTCCGACTATGCGGACTCACATAAGAACAACATATGGAAGCCTTACGCTGCAGGAAATGCGGCGGCGTTTACTAGAGAGTTACTCTGTAGGATCCAGCCAGCTGGGATTAGGGATATGAAAAGTGTAACCGAAGGTTTGTAACATGTTTGCAGTGGGTAGTATTGTTGTAGAGCTCAGCAATACATCAATGCAACTCTTACTTGTATCCACCACTCTGCAGTACGCTAATATAGAGCAGCACCTTGGGCCGTTCCATTCACGAGGCCCCCATCCTTCGTGGGCCGAGAGGCGCAGCTCGATCAGCTCGATGCACACATCATGTTAGAGGGTTGCCAACGGCTTGCGATCTATGGTCTTGGTGGCTGCGGAAAGACAGCCCTTACTCTCGAGTCAGTTTATCGCACGAGGGAGCAGCAACCTGCCCGCGCCATCTTCTGGGTGCCAGCAGGCAGTCGAGAGAGCTTCGAGCAGGCATACCGCGAGATAGGGGCGCTCCTGCGCATACCTGGGATTGCCGACGATAATGCAGACGCTAAACTGCTCGTCAAAGCGTGGCTGGGCAACGAAGGCTTCGGACCGTGGTTGATGGTCGTCGATAACGCCGACGACTTCAGTGTCTTGCGTGACGCAGAAAGCGGTACGACTCCGTTAATAGACTACCTCCCACACAGTAGTCGCAAAGGCTCTATTGTCTTTACCACCCGAACTCGAGAGGCTGCAGTTGACTTAGCTGGAAGCAATAGTATAGAGCTAGGGGCGCTGAGTAAAGGAGAGGGAATGGACGTGTTAAGGACGCGCCTACTGCCAGACAAGCAGCATCTGCTCGAGGATAACCAGGTGGTTTATGAGTTTCTTGATATGCTCACCTTTCTCGCGCTTGCTATTGTTCAAGCAGCCGCCTCTATTAACAAGAATAATAGCACGCTTACTGAGTATATGTCAGTCTATAAAGACAGCGAGGAAGACGCAATTAAACTCCTGAGCAAAGAGTTTGAGGATCATGGCAGATACCGAGATACGAAGAACCCTGTGGCGACGACATGGTACGTCTCGTTTAAGCAGATCCAAAAGCAGGACCCGCGGGCTGCAGACTATCTGTCATTTATGGCATGCACAACTGGCGAGAGCATTCCAGCATCCCTGCTTTTGCCTATTTGCGGTAGACTAGAAACGATAGAGGCAGTTGGCACATTAGACGCATACGCCTTTATTGCTGAACGACGACAGCAGCTAGGAGAAAGAGACAAACAGCACCGAGAAAGAATGTTTGACATGCATCGACTAGTCCGCCTAGCAATGCGCAACTGGTTGAGAAAGCACCGGCAGTGGAATATTTGGGTGAACAAGACATTGATACGGCTGTTAGAGGTGGTTCCTTACGGCAGCTATAAAAGGCGAGAGGTATGGACAACGTATCTGCCTCACGCTATCCATGTGGTAGAGTTTCCTGAGTTACACGAGGCGGAAGGCAGAGTGTTGCTGCTAGACCGGCTAGGGTATTGTGAGCAGAGCCTAGGACGATATAACTCTGCAGAGTCGGCTTATCGAAAGGTCCTTGAACGAAAGGAAAGAATACTAGGGAAAGAGGACCCAGACACACTGACGATCATGGGCAATACAGCAGTGACACTAAACAATCAGGGAAAGAACTTGGAGGCTGAGAAGATACAGAAGGAGGTGGTAGAGAAGATGAAGCGGATTCTTGGCGAAGAACATCCTGACACCATCTCGGCCATAAACAACCTCGCTGCCATACTAGGCGACCAAGGCAAGCTAGAGGAAGCAGCAGTGATGAAGAAGGAGGTGCTAGAGAAGAGAAAGCGGATTCTTGGCGAAGAACATCTTGACACCATCTCAGCCATGAATAACCTCGCCAACACGCTGGGCGGCCAAGGCAAACTAGAGGAAGCAGCAGTGATGAAGAAGGAGGTGCTAGAGAAGAGAAAGCGGATTCTTGGCGAAGAACATCCTTCTACTATCTCAGCCATGAACAACCTCGCCAACACGCTGGGCGGCCAAGGCAAACTAGAGGAAGCGGCAGTGATGCTCCAGGAGGTGGTAGAGAAGATG